>JAQIXJ010002698.1:0-15002 GCA_034700185.1 Phthiracarus laevigatus | reverse complement strand
GAGAGAAAAAAAGGGCTGGAAATGTATAATACCCTTAATACCGCACAAAAAGAAGCATATTTAAGAATTAAAAAAGCTGTTATTTCACCAGACACACAAACTGTTTTTTTTTTATTGATGGACCAATAAGAAGCGGAAAAACTTACTTATATAGAACATTGATGTGTATTTTACGAGGTTGCGGTAAAATTGTTATTCCTGTTGCTTCCACTGGAATTGCTGCAAATTTATTAGAAGGTGGAAGAACATACCACTCAACTTTCAAATTAGGTCTTAACACTAAAGAAAATGTAGTATCCGGTATTACCCACAATTCTCCGGATGGAAAACTTCTAAAAGATGCTGTAATAATGGTATGGGACGAGGTAACAATGGCATCTAATCATGCAATAAATGCAGTTATAGACTATTGAAAGATTTCATGAAAAACAATTATTAATTTGGCGGGAATATTGTTTTAATTTGCGGAGATTTTAGACAGTGTTATCCTGTCATTAAACACGGTGATAGAGTTCAAATTATACAGTCATCAATTAAGTTTAGCGAATCATGGCAAAAATTTGAAAAACTATTTTTAACCCAAAATATGAGATCTGTAAATGCTCAATTTTCGGAATGGCTACTTAAAGTCGGAGAGGGAAAAAATTTAAACAACGAAAACAAGATATTAATTCATAAAACCTTTTTAACAAAGAGAAGTCTTATAGACGAAATTTTAAGTGACTCTATTAACTACAAAAATTTTAGTCAATTTACATCAAGAGGCATTCTTTGTTTAAAAAATGAAGCAACGTTTAAAAATAATGATGAAATTCTTGAAATGATGGATGGAGATTCTAAAACGTATCTAAGTTTATATAGATGTGATTCTGAAAATAAAAGATGAACGGGTTGCATACCCAGTAGTTATTAAACACGTTCACATTTACGGGCATGCCGCAGCATATGCTAGTTCTAGAAGTAATAAGTATTGTCATGCTTTTACGTAATATTAACATGAAACAAGGATTGTGTAATGGAACACGGTTTATTGTAATACAACTGAAAGATAATTATATAGTCGCGAATATTTTAAAAAACACTGGCCTAGCAGACGAAGTGTTATTTTAAGCATAGAAATTATTCATTCGAGTGATGACTTTCCTATTTGGATCAGAAAAAAACAGTTACCGATCCGGATAGCCTTCGCCATTACTAATTATAAAAGTCAAGCCAAACATTTGATAATTTAGGAGTTTTTTAGATAGAAATGTTTTTACTCAAGGACAACTGTACGTAGCACTTTCAAGGGTTAAAACAAAGAACAATCTTAAAATACAATTTGGAGATTAGGAAGATCATGTTACACTCTTTATAAGATAGTAATAGTGTGGTGTTCTTAGATAATTGTAGTTTTAAAGAAATTTTCGATGATGCTTATTGTTATGATGATACAATACAGCCTGATAACATCAATCATTTTCAGAAAATGAAACAGATAGTAATACAGAAACGTATTACAGGGAATTTGTTAGTTCACCACATGAAACGAAAACTGATTATCAAAACATACTTTCGCGAAAAGCGTTTGAATCACTTATTACTCTGCTGCTGTCTGATCCATATCAATCTATGCACTTCTAAAATCAAATTTGGATTATCAACAATTATGACACTCTTTACGATTGAATTAAAAACTATATTCGCGAAAAATTTGTCAAAGTGTATGACCACGAAGAAATCGTTGGTACTAATTATTTAAGCACTTTAAGAAGAGATTATAGTTATTTGTTACAACATTTTGCTCCTGTTGAAACATCTGCAGATCGAAATTGTTTTTATTCTGCTGTTTCAATTAATTTAATTGGTAATGAAAACTTTTCGACAGCCTTGCGTTTTGCTACTGTTGGTACAATCTTAAAATATCAAGATGTTTTTAATCCAAATATTGTAGAAAGATTCTCAGAAGTGAAGAATACAACATACGGAAGCGATTATAAGTGTACAATTTCTGACTTAGCATTTTTTGCAGGGGGAGTTAATAATTATAAACGCAAGTCTAACAGTATTCCATTTCCAGAAAGACTAAACAAAGCAAATTTAAATCCAAATGCGAAGTCTACATTCCATTGGGCAGTACATTTTCATTAGTTTATCATATCCATAATGTTAAACAGACCAGTAGATTGTCATGGAGTTCTTAATGATAAAGCTCACCGAATATTATGGAGTTATAACTATGAAAATTCTCCCCTATTTCAAATATTCATTTTCATGGGAATCACTATGTTGCACTAATCCCAAAATTTTATAATTCTATAAATTCAGTTATTTATATGTACTTTTGTTCGTTTATTAGCGCAGAATAAAAGTTGATATACCATGCAAGATTGCATAGACTCGCAAATGAAATGCCTTTCCTACCAAATCAAGAAGTAGTAATAATTGATTAAGAATTTGTTTTGCATTTTTTTGTTAAATAAAACTTTGTAATGTCGTTTATTTAAACTCTAATTTTATAAAAAAATTATCACATTAAATATTAAAGTATTACATATTTATCCAATTTTTTCATAAATGTGTTTCCATGCCAACTATTTCAATAGATAATAATTTCACTGCGTTAGTTTGTTGCTAATTATTTCTAAAACAAAACATTTACTTTTCTAAATATACTTAAAAGTAAAGGAAGGGTGGGGTTCGGGTTGTAAAAGGTAAGGTGAAGTCCGGGATGAATAGTTAAATGAGGTCACTCAATGGGGTGGGCATCGAGTTGGCGAACCCCCACTTATTTCGGAGGGGTTCAAAAAAATTATAGTCATTCGAGAGATAATCAGCTCACTTAACGTAGTTAAACAAAGGGTCACTCGATGGGGCAGACTACGAATTGGTTAACCCCATATTTTAAGGAGTAATCAAAAAATGTAAATATCCGTAATAAACTTTTATGATTAACCTCAGTTTACAAAAACGGAGTTAATCAATGCGTCACTCGAGTGGATGGGCTTCGAGTTGGCGAACTACAAATTTTCTAGGGGTTATCAAAAAAATTAAAGTGTCATTCGACACCTAAATCATTTAACTCAGCTCATGCAACGTAGTTAAACAAGGGTTTAATCGAGGGTTGTGACTCTATTTGGAGAAACTCCACGTAATATTTGGCGACCATAAAATTTATAGACATTCAACACCTATAACAATCAACTCAGCTCAAAAAAGGAGTTAATTGAGTGGCACATCAAGGGGTTGGACACCCCCAAATGGAGAATAATCCAGTCTTCAATGGTCTGTCGGGGTCCGGGATCTTTCGGGTGTTGTCTGGGATAAGTCGGGTGTGGTTCGGATCAGTCGTGTAAGATTCGGGATCAGTCTGGTTGGTTTCATATTCAATCGGATGGTGTTCTTGATAAGTTTGGTTGCGTACAGGATCAGTAGATTTGGATTCATGTTTTTATCTGGTGGGGTTCGGTAAGTCGGCTGAGTTTCGGGATTAGTTAGGTGTGGTTTAGGATCATTCAGGTCGGGTTCGGGATCAGTCGGGTGTGGTTCGTTAACAGTAGGATGGATTTCGCGATCAAATATATGGAGTTCGGGATAAGTCGGTTAGGGTTTCTGATCCGTCGGGTGGGTTACGGGATCAGTCGCGTGGAGCTCGGGATCAGTCGGGTGAAGTTCGGGATCAGTCTGTGGGGTTCGGTATCAGTCTGTGGGGTTCGGTATCAATCGGGTTGGGTTCGTTAACAGTCGGGTGTGTTTCGGGATCAGTAAGTTAGGATTTGGGATTAGTCGGGTGGAGATCGGGTTCAGGCGGGTGTGCTGTAATTTGTGTGGGTTCGAATTATTGAGTCAATATACTTAGAAATGTTTGTTATCAACCGCATCCCAGCAACTGCTAAGCAGATCTTAGTATACAGCCCGGCATTGTTAACCATTTTAGCGGCACATACACCTAAGTGTATGGAACTCCGAAGAGTCACTGGAACTTTGCCATCTGCGCGCTAGGTTAACCTTCTGGCTGCAACATTTATCTGGGGAACAGGACATAAATGTCTTTACAGATAAACAAATCTTATGTACAATGAGCACTTGGGATTTGAACCCACAATCTCTAGGTATCAATCCAGTAAATATCTCTCTGAGCTATCATCTACATAGATAAATATATTTGTTATATTTCTATTTGAGTTTAAAAAGAAAGTATAGTTGGTTCGAGTTCGAGTTGGGTCGAGTTCGAGTTTGGTCTAGCTCGAGTTGGGTCGAGTTTTAGTTGGGTCGAGTATTTTACAAAATGCTTTACAGGATTCGCACCAATTCCTTCTCTGTTTGTGAACCTGTTCTCGCCCAAACATAAGTAATAGACAAAATGAGAAGTGTCGCCACAATTTATGGTTTATTCGATTATTTCCCAATTTATTGAACTCAATGATCCTATAACTTCGAATATAAAATTGTCGTTGAATTTTATAAGAAATCGTATGCTAACATTTGAATAAATTTCTTTGAGTTTCAGGTTTAAATAAAGACGATTATGTAAAAATAGATAGTCTGTGAAATGAAAAAATTGGAGGCATTATAAACAGCAATTCCAAACAGTTAACTCTTCGGAGTTCCAGAGTCTACAAATTGAGTTTATAATCACAAAAATTACATTATATTTGATAAGATTTTTGCCTATTTTTACCGGATTTTAATCATTTTTGTCCAAATTGTAAATATAAAAATGGAATCTCTAGTTTAGATTTTTGACTATTTTACCGGATTATTATAAATTTGTTCCAATTTAATACTAAAAACAGAATCTCCCGTTCATATCTTTGACTAATTTTGACAATTTTTTACTTAAAATAGACTGTTCTGATTTTAAAACGGAATATCCCGTTTGAAATCTTGCTATTATTTTGGTCATTTTTGCATTATTTATCGTAGTTTTACCTGTTTGTTTTACACTTAATACCCCATTTTTGACAAATTTTGTAGGCATTATTGACGATTTTTATGCCTATTTTAGACCAAATTATTAGCCTTATTCATCTGATAATCCCTTAATTAACATAAGAAATCGGTAAAAATCCCTTAATTAGAATGATAAAATGCTAAAATTACTTTATTAAAGTAAAGATTAAAATCACTTAATTAGAATAAGAGTGCGGACGGACGGACCGACGGACATAATCAAATCCATATGTCTAAAAAGTCAGATAAAAAATGATTGTATAGCTGCGTATTGAATGAAATATCTTAGTAATAGATAAAATGATATAAAAAAGTAATATTATTAACATTTCTTAATGAGAGCAAATATACACTGCTACATCATTACCGTTGAAGTGTTTATTTATGAGCATTACTTTTGTTTATATTGGCTAGTTTCTTTTCAAACGTCGAATGTGTAATTCTACAACTCCATATTTAATTGTGGGTTTTTTATACCCTATAACGCAATAAAGTTTATATTAGTTTAGTTTATAACTATAACGATAACTTTATTAATTTGATCACCATTATAAATAGTTTGCTAAACCTTTTTATAGTGTATCGTTATTCTATAGTGTTGTGTATAAAATATAGTTATTGTATTTAATGAAAATAAACATCGATTATTTTAAACAATTTCATACAACTAAACTGTTTTATATCTCATCCATTAATTTAAATTCGTTATAACTTTACATGTGATTTCGAAAGTATTGCATTTAAATCGTAAATATAACAAAAATAGCAAACCAATTTTAAAAATTATTTAGTACTTAATCGAACGAAAAACGTATTGATTATATGTAATGAGACTAAAATATTTGAGAGAAAAAAATTAAATAGTTCTTAGAGATAACTTAAGTTTTCTTAAAACTTTTATTTAATTAAACATATTAAACATTTAAAAAAATTTTTTGCAATTTTTCTAAATTGTCAATATTTAATAATCGCTATAAACAATTTAAAATGTAGCTGAAAAAAAAATTTTTTTGGATAAACAAAGTTTTTTATATATTCATCATAATCAAAAGCTCCGTCTTACTTTTTCATAATTAAGAATAAAGTGATATAATTCTAACATGCATCAATTTTGGTAATTACAATTTCCGTGTGAACTTAAAATAATTATAATAATTGTATTTAGGCTAAACTAGCAATAAATAATATATGTGATTAAAACATAAATCGTATTAAAATATTTATTTTGAACAAATGCAAAAACTTAATAATAGTGTTAAATAATTAATTATGAAATTTAATAAGACTGACCGATTATAAGCACAAAATATTTTATGTCTTGGCAATCTATTCATATTTTGAAAATAGTGCTCTACAGTTTATCAATTATACCAAAAGTTTATGATGCTTATCTTGCTAAATGAGAGAAATCGCTCTTTATAATAAGCACATAAGGGAAGCCTGTATTTTGAAAATTGAGTATTAAATTTTTAGTTTAAATGTAATAAAACTGCATACAAGATAATCAAACTAATAATAAATTGAAATCAATTTTTATAACATTATAAGAATATTTTGCGAAGAAAAACTAATTACATATTGCATGACCTTTTTTGATAATAATGAGTTCTTAAATTTATGTTTAGACTACTGGATTCAATATAGAATAAAAACAGTATTATATAAAAATTTTCGTCGTAATTAAAAACTAACTAAAAAATCAAATTATATAAATATATATCAAAATACTGAATAATAAATAAAACATAATTAAATGAACAAACAGTATAATTTATTTTCAAGTAGCAGATTGTGGCTTAAACTTGTTTACTATCAGCACACCTATTCGCCTAACTTTAATTGTTTACAGGATTTTATTGAAATTGGTTGTGCTTAATAAAACATACAATTATAATTAAGCAAATTAAGCACTCTTTTTTATTTTTTTCTTAATTAACATTCATCTAAATTTACCCAAGTTTTTCAAAAAATTATTATATACCATAAGATTAAAATATTAATTAGTTTATTTAAGAAAAGTAGTTGTTAACGTATTAAAATTAATCTCTATTTGAATTATTTATAAATGGTTCTGTTTTATGAGTCAAAAAAATTGTAATTTGGTTTAATAATTGGATTAAATGTTTTTTATATTACCATATTTATATATTGTATAAGTGTTAATTTACTAAAACAACAACGATTTAATCATAGAAACTCACTTTTTCTTAGGTAATGCATAGCGTGATTACATCGTCGGTTTTAAAAGATTCTAACTTAAGAATCCTTTAATTAGAATAAGACAGCTTACACGGGACAGGCAGACTGGCAGACATTATCAAATCCATAATCTCAACTTTTACATAAAAAAGTGAGCTAAAATTATTTTAAAAATGTACAATACATTTTTTAATTGCTTAATCTAAATTTATTTGGTTGACATAAAATATAAATCAATTTTTCATAGTCAAATTACTTATAAATGAAAAACAATTAATAATAAACTAGTGGTTAATATACTATTCCGAAAAATGTGTTAAAAGAGTAAATGATGTAACATAATAATTAAAAGCTCAAAAATTAAAACAACTTTATACAATAAAGCAATACAATTTTATTGTAGTCTAATAAAGGTTTAAATTTTTGTTATTAAGAAAGATAAACTTTAAAATATTTTCAGTCATTGCAACTTTTAAAAACTAATTTGATTGAAAAATGTTTTAGAGTATAATTTATGACAATACATTAAAAATAAGTTTATCTTTAACATTTAAATAGAATGTGTGCACATAGAATCCTAATTTTTTTAGTAAAGCGGAAGTTTGGATGATAGGAAAAACAAATTTAAAATATTTAACCTTAATAATCCATCAATATTCTAGTGAACACTTTTCTAAATTTATTTTTGCTCATTTTTAATTAACTAATTAGTTTTTCAATTTCAGATTAATGTCTCTAGTTCTGTTGACAGTTCATTAATTTGGCTACTGAGAGAGGTATTACCTGTATCAGTTCTTTTGTCGTTTTCATCGTAATGTAATTTACTTTCATATATTTCTAAACACGTAGAATCATCCATCCGCTGAACAGATTTGTTCGTTTCATTCTCTTTTATAAATTCATTTAAATGATTTTCACCTAAAATTATAATATTGAGGTGAAGTTTCAAAATATAATTTTACTTATTAATGTAAAAGTCCTTCATTATATTTTTAACTCAACTTAATATTTCTAATTTAAATAAAAAATATTGTTTTGTAATTTATTTATTTCTATGGGGTTGTTTATATAGCTCAATATCTTAACAATATGCTTTTTTGTTTTATGTTTCCAAATACCTTTAATCATTCCTATCCGGGATATCTAACACTATGTACACCTGTTTAAATGGATTCAGCTTGTAAAAAAAGGTTAAATTCTGAGGTAACCGATGTCGAAAGTCACTTCCTGCTAATTAGGTTGGAGAAACATTTAATACAATAATTAAAGTCTTTTCTGAGCTTTCACCAACTAGACATCTATATTAATGAAATCAGATTGAAGAATGGGTGCAATTACGGTGGATCAAAGGTTGTGGCAATGACTATTTAAGCATTGTTAAATTATTATAATTACTCTTCGACAACCGTATTATTCAACTCAGTTCAAAAACAATATTAATTGATATGTTAATCGATGGGGTGAAAACCCTTTTTTTTAAAATGATTAGGTTCAGAAATGGCTGAAAAATTAGGCAAAGCAGGTATTTACTAGATTTATCGTTAGTGTATGAAAAACCGCGTTAGATTCGTGATTTGGGTTGTTTGAGATTAACGGGAAAAATCCGAATGGACGGATTTAAACGGATGGGCGGATGGATTATAGGTTTAAAATTCCAATCACCTGTCCCTTTAAACTCAGTTCAAAAAAACAAGAGTTAAATTAGGCTACTCGTTAGAAGTTGCTAATATGTTAAATTACTGGGATTTGAGTTGGTTAGTCTTCGAATCCATTTAATTAACGAGTAATACAATAAAACCCACCGATAAAAACCTATCATCAAGTTTATTATAAGTATCAACTTTAAATGCTATTAAAACTAAGATTAGTGTTGTTTTTATCGTGTTTAAAAGTTAATTACTTAGCCTATTATTTGGTCTTCTAATAAATATTTTTTGCAACGTTGAATAATAAAATTTTTTGATTTTCTGAGAGAATAATATACCAATTATAATACCAAAAATAATGCTTATAATTGGTATTATGACTTTAATAACCACATCATTATCTGATTTATCTGTAAAATTAATTTTTTAGAAAATTATTTTAAAATATTTATTATTATTATATTTTTAATACCACTTTGTAATGTTGTTCCAATATATGTGATAGATGTAAATGATGTCATTGTTGTTGGTGGTTTTGTTGTCGCGGTTGTTATTATTAGCTGTTCGTCGTTGTTATTATTATTAATCTAAATATTAAAATCTTTTTAGTGATAGATTGTTTTAGTTTATTTCTATTTCGTTAGAATAGAAATAAAATAAAGTAATTTCTAACTTTTGTTCAATTGTAAAACTTTAGATATTGCATAAATATAATTTAAAGTGATTTTTGTTTAAAATTCTTACATTTATATTGGTATCAGCAAAATTAAAGCGTCGAAATGATCGAATACACAGCAAGTAAATTATGTGACAATTGATTATTTTTATTTCTCTTCTTTTGTAATCTTCGACATTATAAGCGACTAATAAACTATGAGATTTGTTTTGAAAATATAAATTTTCATCGCAATAGGATATACTCGAAACTGAATCGATAAAAATATCGGGTAAATAATCTATTGCTTTCAAATAACCATTATAATCGTATATTAATAAATAGCTATTATGCGTTATAACATATATCTTTTGTTGTTCATAATCGAGATCAAAGAGTATAGGAATGCCTTTTTCGATGTTAAATGTCCTAAAAATTTGTTGGTTTGGTTTAGCTTTAAGATCTAGTCGAGTTAACTGCATGGTAATACTGGAACTGTTTTGTTCGGTCCAAAATAATTGTCGATGAATTGGATCAAATTTAAGTGTTAATACGTTTGATCGTTTTATTACTTTATGAATGTGTTCTTCATTTTTATTTTGCGTTAATTCGCTAACACTAATAATTTTGAAAATTTGTTCTAAGGCTTTTGAGTAAAAGTAAATAACATCTTTGCGCCAATCATAAGTAACAGAATTACACTGATAGTTTATTAAAACTTTTTGTTCATTCGGTCTGTTTAATTTTGTCCATTTCATACCATTATCTTTTTCACACCACACTAATATATCTGTTGCTGAGCTATAGGTAAAAGAATAAATCTCATTTTGAGTATCAATTAGTTTCATCGGAGGTTCGGTTTGGTTTTTATTCTCTAAGTTCACTTCCAATAAATTGATAGTGTAATCTGAGTCAACAAATATTAAGTATTTCTGCAAAGAACCATATAAAGTATTTCTTTCTTGTTCATAATTCGTTTGAACAAATTTAAAAAACACTAATATTAAAGCAACAGTTAAAAACATTTTGTTTTTGTTGGAATCAATCATATTATTTGTTCACTTTAATTTCTAATAAGTTTATAGTTGATTCTTGTTGTTTATGCCTTCAATAAATTAAATCGAGTCGTCACTAAACACTTAGGTTTTTATTAGTTTAGAGCATTATAATATCTCGGATAAGCATTAAGATGTGCGACGTATATATCACAAATAACTTACATTTTTTTACCTTGCGATTCATGAAACGTCACAAAAACGCAGTCACGGCAAAAAATGAATGCTCCGAATCACCTTATTTCTACAAATAGACAGGAAAAATTTGAATAGTTTTATTGGCATCATCATAAAACTATAAACTTTATTAAGTTTAAGATATAATTAGTGAAACATATTCTGATTACTATTGGGCTAAGCATTAGTCTATAACTAATTGCAGAACAATAAGAGGCTATCATTTTCCAAGTTTTTAAAATATTACAATTATTTATATTGTTTATAATTAAACGTGGATAAATAAGTATATCTCAATATTAGTTATGTACGTTATATTATAATTGATTAACTGTATCTTTCGTGGTTAGTTAATAAATCGTGCTTAGTTGGTTATAATCCTATATCTTTTAAGGTAAACTTAAATTAATTTTAATTACAACTAATTTTAATCGCACAATTTGACGTTGAACTTTAATTTACAAAACCACATTAATTGTTTGGATTGGATTTATTTTAAACATTTATGTTTATATTTATTTTTTTCAAAGTAAATATTTTAGCACCATAACATAACTTCGTGGTTTGCTAACAATGGAGTAGTGTTAATGGTTTATATCATATATATCTTAAAATTATTGATAAAAACTTCAAAAGAATCTCAATTACATATATCAAACTTAGTATTACTCATTTTCAACTTATGAAAACAATGTACATGTAAATAATATAAGTGTAGAGTTGAAACAGGTTTCAATGCAAATATCATCAAAAGGTTATCATGAAGTTTTTATTGTCTTAAGTACAGAAAGATATTTAACTATCTTGATTTTGAAAAGTTTCATGTATTTCAGCTAGGTTTTCACACAAATCTATCATATGTTTTAGAAATATCCAGTTTACAAATATAGTTTCAATTAACAATGCATACATTGTCAGAAAACCTTAAAATTTAGAAACAGTCTTATTACACTCTTACATTTATCGTTTATTTGGTTAAAAATTACATAACTGCGGCAGAAAATTGTTTTTAACTGTTTTAATAGTTAAATTAAAACCGTCAATTAAATTAATTAATAATAATTATTGATTTAAAGAATGTCAACAGTTTTAAATTTAATAAACAATCAAATTATTTGACAACGTTTCCAGATAAGCATCCTCTATTTCATCAATTAGTTCAGAAAATAACTAACCTGTGAGTTTTGTTGCGTATCAAACTATCATTTCAATAAAAATTAAAATCAGCGTATTATTACATAAAAAGATGGGATAAAATAATTAATGTGCTCGTTTTAATAAAAAACAAAAGTGAAACTCCAAAATGATGGCATTTTTTATAAAAATTTTGTTTGAGCTTAGCAGAGTAGGGAACAGACTCAAGGACGACATAGCAATTATTTATAATAACAAATTTTAAATATGCCATAAAACTATAATATTATTATTATTTATAAATTATACCGATTTTGTTAATACTTTGACAAAAAAGTATATAACAAAAAAATTCGCTAATCCAAAATATATATACTTGTAATAAATACTTATATCCTTTTAAAACATATAATTGTACAAATTATAATAGCTATCATTACTGTTCAATCAAAATTCTATTGAACGCTTTTCTAATCGAAGTTGTGCTTATTTTTGATAAACTGTTTTGTTTTTCCAATTCAATTAAATGTTTTAATGTCTGTAATTCTGTTGACAATTCATCGAATAATGGCCTAAATTTATGGCTTTTGTCCCAACACTTTTGCATTAAAATGTATAGACTTTCGGGACAATTAATCGGTTTTGATAATCTATGCCCAGATTTTAAATTATAGAGAAGTTCATGAAAATTTGTTTGATCCGCATAAGGTTCACCTCCGCGTGTCATTAATTCCCAAACTAATACACCGAATGACCAAACATCTGTTTGTTGATTAAAAATTGTCGCTTTTTTCTCATTTATTGCTTCAAGACATTCAATTGCCATCCATTGATGTGGAAATGGACCGCTTTTATATGTTTTGTAATTCCCAGTCAAGTAAATATCACGAGATAAGCCAAAATCAGCAATTTTTACAACAAAATTTTGGTCGAGCATACAATTTCTTGCTGCTAAATCGATGTGCACTATTTTTTGTTCCGATAAATAAGTCATTCCTAAAAATACAAAATATAAAAATTTATAAAAAATAATAATATATTTAATGATGCACTTTTAGAACTATAAACAAAGCCAAAGTCTACTTAGTTCGGGTCAACAAATTTTTATAAAGAAATTGTTGTTCGACTTTTAGAGATTTAGCACATAATCATACTGTATAGCGCATTGTCTATAATCACATAAGACTATTGTAAAAATCTGTTCTTAAATCTAACATCTCTTGGTTTTTTGTTTAAAATAAAGAAAATATGTATAATATTGATCATACATACCATTAGCAACTTGTATGGCAAACCCAATCAATGTTTCATTTGTAATCGATTTTTTTCTTCGAATATATGTCAACATATCTCCATTCTCCATATATGGTGTCACAATCAATGGTTTATTTCCATCAAAGCTAACTCCAATAAGTCTCAATACGTTTATATGTTTAAAGTCTTTCATTCTGAGTCCTTCATCGAGAAACCCAGTTCTCTCATCTTCACTGACATTCACTTTAGTATAAAATAAAATGTATAATCAACAAAGACTATGTATATTAAAATTAATTTGATTTATCTTATTCATGATAATTCATTTAATTTAGGTGTTTACATAGGTCTGACTGGGAAATTGTTAAAATTTTCAGGTATGGGTTGATAATTTTCCGAAGTTAATAAATTTTGCAAAAATAATATATAATGGGGTCATAACTAACTTCAAAAACAATAGTTTATCATATTTATAAACTTTTAATTGCACTTTTATATATTAAATTGGCAGTTATTTAACCATAGTGTATGACGTTTCGGATATCCGCTAATTGTATATTCTAACCCTTTTAACAGTAAAGTTGTGTTAATAATCGGGGGTAAACTTTTAAGCATTATTGGATGGAAAATTCGATAATTTACTAAAATTTATTTATACGTTTATGTTATTCCTACCCATATTGAGTGTTTTTATCGCAACTTTTTCAGCGCGATTATTATGAGGATATCTTAATGTTCCGCGATATACTATTCCAAAATTTCCTCTTCCAATAACAGTGCTTTCATCGTGTTCATCGTATTCCAAATTTCTTAAATCGAGTTTAAGCGAGTAATCATAAATTAAACAAATTGTTGCATCTGTTTGCTGGAAAGTTCTGTTCGCTTCATTTACTCTTCCAAAAACATTTAACTCTGTTTGATCTGTAATTATAATTTTAATATTTAGTTTTAAAAATAACTATGATTATTCTGATAACTTTCAATCATTTATATTTCTAAATCATACTTAAATGTTCATAATAAAATAAACCATTTAACGTAAAATGAACTTTAAATTACTTTTCTAGTTATAATTATTATGCTAAAAATATTTTTTCGTTATATAGTAATTAATAATTAAAAGTTCCAAAATTATTTACTTAGCCTTTTATTACGTCTATCAATAAACATTTTAATCAACTTTGGCTTTTTAATTATCGTGAAAATTGTAATTGTACTATATGTTATCAAATTAGTTGTGGAACTGCTATGTATTGGTGCACTTTCTATACTAAGATTACTGCTCAAATGAATGGTATCCTAAAAGTTAGAAAATGCTTTTAAGTTTAAAACATTAGCTGAGATAATAGATAAAACAAAAATTTACATTTGCATCATATTTTGTTGTTTCTGGTGAAACGGTTGTAAAATCTGTAGTAGATGTGGATGGCATTGTTGTAGTTGTTAAAGTTGTTAGATAAATCTTACTGTTTGTATTTCTATGTATCTAAATGCATGAATTTATTAGTCAACAATATGTTTTAGTTCAATTTCACCTTCGTTAGAAGGATGATATTATCTATTCGAAGAAAATTCTAAATTTTTTCTACTAATTTTAATACGTTAGCGACTAATCAACTATGACTTTAAATTTTTAGTTCTTTTTAGATTTAAAGTTGATTGATAATACTGTAACTAATCTTAAGCTTAGTTTTGTTTGATTAGTGATGAACATAAAAAATAATGAAGTAAATAAACTATTTTTGTAATTATTAAGCTAAAAGAGTTATAATTTAATTTATTTTAATTATGATAAACTAGCGAAATTAATGTTTAGGTTAATTGGGAGTTAAATAGAATTCTTACCGTTGATATGCATGATATATTTGTTGGGTTTTTATCATTTGGTGGACATAAACATTTATAAAATGAATCATTTAAAGGAACGCATAAGTGTGAACAATTATTATT
>JAQIXJ010002697.1:0-15005 GCA_034700185.1 Phthiracarus laevigatus | reverse complement strand
ATTTATAAAGTGTGCAAAACAACTTGTTTTTAATAGTAAAACCCCTAAAATAATTCTCTGAGCACTCGCACTAACCGATAAAAAAATTATTATATTTAATTTTCCGTGCTTTAGTAATGACATCTCATCTACTCGTACTTATTTATAATAGAAATAAAGACCAAAATTAAATGTTTAAAATGATTTGCGATTAGTGCTGTCGAATACTGCTCAAAAATATTGATAAATTATGTGCTAAAATGCAAGCATATCATTCTCATTAATTTTAAAAAATAAAGATTTCTTCCGAAATTGTATCCGAAAAGAAAATGTTTGAAAACCACTGGTTTATCCGAAAATCCTTTTGTTATGAGGCAATTTTTCACTTGGTATGATTCGGATCCACTGTTTTTACTATATTTTAAATATCTAACATTTTTTAAATAGCTTATCAGTGACTGGAAAAAAGTATCAAATTTGAACTTCATTGCTCGTCGAAATCATGATTTATTTTTTGCTCCATTTCTTAAGTTATAAATTGATTAAAAATTAAATATTAAAACTAAAAATGATATGGTGCTTGGTTTTGGTTTTTAAAATGTTACCAGTTTTTACTTAATGTTATTTTCGTTGGCTAGACTTAAAAAATAGGTTTTGCCTTATTTTCTGACTACATTTTTCAAATAACCTTTAATAAAAGAACATGTTTTGAAGTTAAGCTTAGCACCAATTTATAAAAATGCTAAAATTAAAAACAATTTTCTGTTTAAACTACTACATTAGAGTATTAAATATAGATATCAATAAAAATAGAATTGAAATTTAAGATTATAAGTATACGCAGTAAATAGCACAAACAATAACAATTTTTTTATCTGACTGCAAAAAACAAATATATGGATTTGGGAAATCCGTCCGTCCGGCTGTCTGTGAACACTTTATGTATAATTAAGGGATTTTGTTCTTTATATTAATAAAGGGATTTTTAGGTCAAAATAGACATTAGTGGGGTTAAAAAGGCCAAAAGTAAATTCAAAATGGATTTTTAAAAAATTCAAAATGGCTATATCTGAGTCAAAAATTGGGTAAAAATAGGCAAAAATATGGTCAAAATTGGAAAAAATTAGGTAGAAAAAGCAAAATCAATAAAATATAGCTGAATGTCAGGTAAAAAATTTGAGTGGCATCTGCCGCTATTATGCTGTTATTAAACTATTTTTAGCCCCAAAATGGTTATAATAGTGTCAAAATGGATAAAATACTGCAAAATAAGCCAAAAATGAGATTGAATTCATACTGGCATCTGCCGCTAATGAGCGTCAATAAAGTTATTTGATCTGGATTTTAGTGGCATCTGCCGCTAATGGGGTTGGATATTATGGGCTACTGTGGCATATACCGTTTTATATACTGTATAATTTATAACCGAATATTGGTAGCGAGTGAACGAAGTAAGTGAGCGACCATATACTAACTGAACTAACTTTACAAAGTCGTATATGACTGTATCGATCTTGTTTATATTTAGAAGCCTATTTGCCACTAGAATCGCGCCTTCGGCTAGAAAAGAGGGGGAGCGCTTCGTGAGCATACGTAACGGAAGGAGCGTGGCTGCCGATATCGTCGCATCTAAAAATTAAAGCGTTTTAAATGAATTTTATTTAAACTTAGTGAAAATAGCATTTACAGTGGGTATGTACTGTATATAGCCAAATAAAAATTTTAATTATAATGAATAAACAAAAACGACACATCCATATGTCGACATCAAATCTTTGGCGTGTTAATAAAGTTTAAAGTTAATGGTTTATTGAAATTAATGTCTGTTGTGTTTTTAAAGTCCCAAACCTCGCCTAATAAACACCGGAAAGACGAGCAGAGAGATATTGTCAAAACCATAAGCTCGGCTTCTCTTGAAGAATGTGAGCTAAAAATCTTTTCGGTGTTTATAGGTTTAAACTGGTTATAGTATGATTTTTAAAAAACTTACCTTTTTGAACAATCTTAATAGGAATTTCAAGATTTCAAATATCTGAAATAACTTTATAGATGCTATCTTTTAAAAAACCACACAAATGTAGATATAGGATATTTAATTGCACACCGAAGATAATAACTATAAAAAGTAACACATAAGTATAATATCAGTACACTATTGTATCGTAAAAGAAAAATCATTTTTTTAAATCTTTGAACCATGGAAATAACGCGGGAAAAGGGGATAAACCGATTGTTATATACTGCATATAAAAAGTATATAAAGTTTAATAGATGCTCAACATTTTAAAAATTCAGAATATAATTAGATGCAGACAACGTAGGTGTACCGCAAACGCTACCAATGTAACACAATTATGTTTTTCCAGGAAAGTGATTATTGAAAAAAAACTCATTTTATATGATCAAAAGGTAAATATGGCCGCAGGCTATTACTTTAAGTTTTACGATCATCACGACTTTTAACGTAAGATAATGCAGTGACCAAATATTTTTTTGCGAAAGTACGATTCATTGAGAAAGTGCCACCTACTTATACTTTCTATTGGCCGTGAAATTCTTCGTTCGCTTTTTATTCCTTAATATAAAGAATCGCACGTTTTTTTGCGCTCATATATCATAACTTATCGAAACACTTTAAAATAGATCATTTAATTTTCTTAATAAAAAAAATAAAGACAATGTATCTCGAAGTTAACTGCTTTGATGAGTCAGATGATGACGAATACGCCAAAAATCGTGTTTTCGTTAGAGCAGGTAAGAGTTGTTTACCAAAATAAATTCCTTGCATAATGAAAGAAAGATATTTTAGAGAATTGTGTGACTAACGATGAATGAATCTGAAAATAAGTTAAATCTTCTAAATTTTGTCAATAACTTGCTAATGAATCACTGTTTTCCACTTTAATTTACATTTTTTAAACATTATGAATTTACGATGAATGCTACTCCCGCTAATAATAACTTTCTGTGACTAATATAGACTGAATCATAAAAATGTAATCTTTGTCCTTCATATTGAATTTTTTTGAATTATTCGTTATGTTAGTTATAAGATTATATCATTCTCTCGAAGCAAACATATTGTTACAACTTTATAACGTTAGTAACTTTCTTACAACAACGTTGTTTATATTCTATGTGTTGATGTCCATCTTTTGTAAAGCTTTAATGTTAGTAAGAAATTAATAATTCATCAAAAGTATGAATGAATGTTCACTATTATAATTGATAAATAAAATTGTCTTTTAAGATCAATTGTGTGTTTGTGTTTTAGTGTTCGTGTTTTATTTAATTAGAAATGGATAAAATAGTTTAATTCAATTTAATACGTAAGTTTTTAAAATTAATTTAAAAGTAATCTTTAATATTTAGTTTTTTAAAAAATGAATTATTTTATTTAACATGATAAAATGTGTTTATGATTAAAATTGATTATTTAATTAATAAAAACTGGGTTAAGTTAGATTTAAATTGTTTATGCTTCAAATATTTATTTAAGTTTATGGTTTTCGAAATTCCTGTTGAATTTTTTAAAATTTACTATAGCTTAATAAATTGCAATTAATTATCAATGGGTTAATATAACAAAACAAAAAAAATGTTTACCACTTTTAGCTCAATACAGAAATAACTATTAAAAGTTTATAGAATTATATCATTTAATTTTATAACCAGTATAACCATTTTATATTGGCCATTATACTGTATATTAAAATCTTATTGTTAAAATTAAATTAATAAAATTAACAAAAAAACTTTTGCCTTTTTAAAAGATGCTTAAAGAAAATTTTAATCAAGTGTTGCCAATTTCGCGTTATATTTAGAATAGTCTAACCAAATATAACATTTCTATAAATGGCTGCTAAAAAGATGCGAACAATGCATACTTATTTGCAGTGTATATACAGTACGTATACGTATTTCTATACATATAGATTAAAAGAAAAATACTAATATAGGTTTTAATAATTTAACCTTCATTTTACTTTAAGACAGATTTCAGTAGAGTATTCCATTTAATTACATTATTAAAATCATTACTGCTAAAACGTTCAAAAAATTATTATATATTATTCTTAATGCTTATATATTTTCGATAAACAAGATAATTATACTATTTTACAATTTCTTGCAAACAAAAAAAAACAAATTTTAAAAGTCGTTTTTTCTAATTCATCCTGTAGTCTCTCTATTGAAGTCGATAGATTTATTCTCTTTTAAAAGAAATAAGGCTCCAATTAAACTGATTGAGTAATATTTTAATCGATGATTAGTGGCAATTAGAAAATATGGTACATTATTAAATTGCAGAACAGTATAACACTTTGTTACTTTATCGCTCGAAGAAAAGTTCTCACGCTTTTTAAAAAGAACTTTTTTATTTATGATACACTTGTATTAAATATTTTATGCAAATTATTGGCTACAATAGCACACTATAATTTTGTTTCCACTCATTTTGATTGAAAATGAAATTATGGGTTTTATAATATATCTGTTCTGTGTCTGTTATGTTATCCATTATTATATATAGTTTACAATTTTTTCCTTTTTGAAAGCATAAACTACGGTAAACGAAATTAATTGCGTTTTTCAGTAAATAAATTATATTAGCCATAAAGTTTATATAATTATAACAATGTTCACATTGATTACGCCTTAAAATACAAAATGAGTTTGTTTATCGTATCGATCTAGTGTTTATGATACTTAACCGAAAAACGTATTTTAATCATAATGCGAAGCAAAAAACATTTAGTCAAAATTAAAATGTGAGAATAGCTGATTTTGTAAACGGATTTAGTCTAAATGTTAAAGTTGAAGTATTCCGAGTGGTATTCACTCTCGTCATTCTCTATTGTCCACACCCAGAAGCCTTCGGCGTGATCGTGCTTCTTAGGGAGCATTCG
This sequence comes from Phthiracarus laevigatus, assembly GCA_034700185.1. Taxonomy (NCBI): domain Eukaryota; kingdom Metazoa; phylum Arthropoda; class Arachnida; order Sarcoptiformes; family Phthiracaridae; genus Phthiracarus; species Phthiracarus laevigatus. Next base: position 10,116 of record JAQIXJ010002697.1, on the reverse strand, counting down.
CCAAATTCTTAATCGGAAATCTAGTCATAGATTGATACTTGTGTAACATCCGTATTACTATATAAAATATAGTCCAATATTTTCAAGTTCTCCCACGGTCTTTAAGAACCATATTGTCCACACCCAAAAGCCCGCGAGAAAAGTCGTGAGTAAAAGGCGGAGGGAGGAAGTATAGTATGTAAAAGAATATTATTACGCTTTACGATATACAATAAACCCTCCAGATATGTCTTACGAGTTAGCAGTGAGGTTTTTCCTATTATTAATACCATGTAAATTATTAACCCTTTTCCACATACAATCAAATAAAATCTCTCTTTCTCTCTCTCTCACTCACTCACTCACTCTCACACTCTCTCATCTTTTGAATTTTTAAACAACATCATAAAGCAGTTTATTTGTGATTTTATCACTATAAGATATTTACAATTAGTTATAAAATAAAATTATATAGTAAAAAAGGATAGGAACTAACTCGTAAATAAATATTGATGTGCAAGTGTAACAAAAATAAATATAAAACAAAACAAATATAAAATATCACTGACATAAAATTTACAACATTAAAATAAACTAAAAGCAATTACAAAAGTTTGTTTTCAAACTTAACATAATTTTAATAATTATGAATCAAAAAAATTTTAATAAAACTATCTGTAACTCTAATTTAGAGTTTTCAAATATTTTTGTAAAAGCAATCAAATTATTCAAAATCAATTAATGTATTATAAGATCCATTATTCTGGGATAATGAGGACATTCAAAAATGGCTTCTTTGGGCGCAGACGGTGTACATGTTGGACACACTTGAAATTTCTATATTTCCAAAAACTGGGTACGATCTGTGCAAATTAAGTATGCAAGAAATTTCTGCATTGACTGGCAGCCACAATACAGCAAAAATTCTTTACAAACACTTAATACACTTGAAAAAAGGTATCGAAAATCATTACAATCAACGAAATAATATATATATTTTAAATACTAATAAACCTAAATAGTATGCGGCCATAAAGTGGAGGAAATCGAGGAAATGGAGACCGAAGATAACAGCAAAGTTGGCTACAATGATAGCATTTACGGTAAGCAAAATAAGTCACATATTTTGATTAAAACTATAAATTGTCGGAAACTTTCATTTTGTTTCGTAAATTTTCCACGCATTGTTCATTTTCGCTATAATCTCAATTTTCTGTCATTTTTTGTATTCATTGTTTGATTGGTTTTTTTCTACTCTCGTTTAATGATATTCTCTTCTCTCGCAAACCGTATTACGTTTTCAGTGAAAAATAGCGTCACAGAGATGTGGCACAACGGAGAGTTCATTCGTGATAAGTGTGTTTAAGCTGAAAATAAAGAGAATAAGATTGTGCCATAAATGCATTGTATGTTTTCTTCGCCATATAATGTTGTTACTGAAAGCAGAAATTGCAGGAAGGAAGCGGTGAAGAAAAGTTTATAAGTATTGATTTTTCACTAACATTTGTGTCTTCATTGCCTGCGCCCTAATAATACATTATGTAAAAAATGAGCCTTTTTCGTTAAACACTAAATAAATATATTTAATGGCATTAAAGCGCTCTTTTTATTTAAATTTATCGCTACGATAATAATGGCTACGAAAATTTTCTCCATCAGTAATTATTGCTATTTAAACTATAAAACAGCGTTATTTCGTTCGTGAAATGTAGATTTACAGATAAACCATTGTATAGTTCGAGCATCATGGACTCTCTCTCTCTCTCTCTCTCTCTCTCTCACTCTCTTTGCCACTCTATTTCTATTAGCAGATATGTAAATACAGCTGAATGGCTATTGTCAATGACTATACTAACTCTATGATAGCAGTGATTGATATACTATTCACACTTTGACTCTCTATTGTATGAAACTTGCGGCCGAGTTTCTAATCGCTTTTATCACTATATAAGCTCTACTATCTCTGATATAATATGTAAAATAAACTTCTCTATATCTATTTCGCACGTGTCGGTGTTTGATTTAATAAAACAGATTTTCAGTAAAATCACATTCTCTCGGCATCGCCAGCGCATCAGCGAAATATTTATTTTATTTTCTATGTTATGTTGTTCTTGTTACGCATTAATCAGATACAAGACGATTCAAGAGATCAGTACCTATTTTTTCTCCTTTCGATGTCGCGTTGCAAATATGCCATCATTTATATATAAGTTGATGAAATCCCAGCTTCTTTTTGCTATTTATTATTCGCTCGAGTAAAGCCACATTCAGGCATTATAAGCGGTATACACAAGGTTTTGATGCAACGAAGTCGAAACTTCATACATATTTCCGAAAGCAAACAACACAAAATGAGATCGGAGGCGGAACTTGCTTTTTGCTTCACAATCTCCGTTTTCTGATTGGAGACTTCACACAAAATCACTAGTGAGAGTGAGAATAAGATTTTCGCATCCAACGGCACATCATTTAATCCTTATTATATAGATGTACTGAGCGTTGTCCATCCTTAATATGCCATCTTTTTCTATCATTGCGGTATTTTCTTATAAAAAGCGCAAAACGATTTTATTTTTTACTATTGTTTGTCTCGTAATAAAATCTAATAAGTCGGTCTAAAAACTCCAGTTTCATAACCAGTGAGTGGGGAGAAAAGTTTGAAAAGTTTTCCAAACAGACATATATTTTGTGCGGTAAACATGATGTTATATGGAGGTAAGTTCCACTTCACCCGTAAAAGACGCTTTCTTACAAAAGTTTCCATCAATTCATAAAGTTTGTTTTTATAATTCTATTTTAATGCATTTAATAGCGTTTATTTTGTTTAATAAATGTATGAAGGCTACCAAATAGTAAAAAGTTATTACAAATTTGCTTTTTTCAAACAATTTGAATAAAAGTTTTCGTAATTATAATGTTTTTGGTGATTGTTTTGGTGGTTTTCAAAAATATCTATTTAAATATTATTTCAACGGAATTAAAAATTACAACTAAACCAAAATTATTAACAGTATTACTATGCCAATTAAATAAATTTTCCATTGTTTTTAATTTGTTTATATCTTCGTTTAATTATTTTCAAAAAGTTTAATTTTTTGTTCGTACGCATTAAAATTTAATTTATGCAAAACAACATTATATGGAATTGTTAGAAAATTATTGTTCATACATAAAACATTATAAAGCATGTTAATAAACACAATTATAAGATATTTGGGGAAAAGATTTTTTATTCGCCTACACTTTCAACATTATAGTTACTGAATCCTTATTGTGTTATGGCGTAAAATCATTGATGTTGTTATTGAACCAAAATTAACGTTATATATAGATCCAACATACTCCGAAATGAGAAAAAGTAATTGGTCACCAGTTTCTAACTCTGTCAGCAACGGTGTATCATTTTCTAATGCACAAAATGTACTTTCGAACACTAGTAAGTGATAATCATTACCATTGCTATTGCATGTCAACTTTTTTCCAATTAAGTGTGTTTTGAAGTTTGTCGCCTTTAAAACTTTTTTGTTCAATCCATACACGGAAAACTGTGAAGCCATAAAAATTATTTAATTAGAAAAAGCGGCGCAAAGTTAATTTAAATGTTGGTCTATTTATAGGCTTTTCATCGCCGACCTTACTCTCCACATCAACCAATGGTAATAACAAAAATAGCAGTGCAAATGCTTCGAACGAGAATCAAATACACTCACGTCATAATCAAAATCAAGGTATAGACAACAAATGAATTGTATGGGTATTTTCTTATGTATTGCTTCTTTCGAGAACAGATCCATACAATTTGCTTAACGCCGCAAGCAGTCGATTAGCATCACAAGGTAAACATTTTTTACTCATTTTCTTGTTCGCAATATAAAGTTTTATTAACGCAAAAAGTTAAGTTTAATGCGCTTTTTCTAAATAATTTACTAAATGAAATTAATATAGTTTTTAAAAGCTATATTATATTATAATATTTTTTAAAAAATTAATGCATTGTGTGTAATTAAGCCCAATCTATAAATTTGTTCTTTGAAAATGTTATCATAAGCTAAAGCACAGATTTTTTCATAAATTCATTTTTTAACGGTTGGCTAGATTATTCATATTAGTATAGGAAATTATATGTGGGTTTAAAATAAGTCATTTTGATAGTTTTATAAACCAATATAAATAAATAATTGAGAGGTGAACAAATATTACCGTAAATAAAATATTTTTAAAGTATTTTAAACTTCTAAGAAATTTAGCGATTATAAAAATATATCAAAAATTTTAAAAAATTTTATTTAAAATCAATCTGTATTGAAACCAGACATGGTTTCTTGTTTTCCAATTAGGGCGGTTACTAGCATTAAAAAAGACTGAATGTCGTAACATCGCATACATATAACAAAACTTTTATTTGGTTACGATGTTGTATGTATGTGATGTTACGACATTCAGTCTTTTTTAATGCTAGTAAACGCCCTAATTGGAAAACAAGAAACCATGTCTGATTGAAACCAGTAAAATTTTTTGTCTCATAAGTTACTGGAATAAATTGTACCTTATAAGACGGTATCAGAATCGGTTAAAAATATATATTATTATTTTATTGTTTCTAATTAATATTATTTTTAATACTATATTCATTATACTTATAGTCAACATTAGAATCAAGTTTTGTTTTTTTAAATAAAATATTAACCTTTTCTAATTATTCTGGTATAATTTGAAACTAAACAATAAACTACATTATTGCCATTCATTCAGTTCTTTCTTCTAAAAATGAAACTGAAAAATGCTTAAGACTTTTTTAAATTTCTAATCACTAGAATAATGCTTGATTTCAAGCACTTCCAATGAGGTTTGTATACCTTAATTTAGTTTACGAATTAAAATTCTACTAAAGGCTTATTTACTATTTTGCGCTCAGATATACTATTTTTGAGGGTAGCATCGATAACTTAAGCATACATCATTATATTAACAAATAAAACGCATAGCCAGCAGAAAAAAAATTCGAACTTCTAAACGTATCTCGACATTTATAAAAGAGTTCACTATAAAAACCGTGGAAAAAATAACGATATAAAAAACAAGTGATAGAAATGTTATATCACGTATATATACGTACGTATTTCTTTTCTAAATTAGAAAAGCAATGCACGAAAAAGAATAACATTAGAACGGTTTCGAAAGCCTTATCTATGGGCAAAAGAGTCATACAGAATCGAGTCACCGAATGGTGGAGTATAGAGTTAGTCAGAATCCGGATTTCCACCTACTAAGTGTTCTTTCCGAGCATTCCTAGATTTAACGTTTCCTACATTAAAAGCAATGTGCTCTTTAGCTATAACTGTCAAAATAGCGTACCACTGATAGATGCTTATTGACCTATTATACAGGACTGAATCAAAAACTAAAGATAAAAGTTTACAGCGTTTGTTAAAATATATTCTAGATTTTTATTTTTTTCTCTCTCGCTTCGAACTGAATAAAATCAAAACGAAATTTGAATAAAAGTTGGGATTTGTGTTTAAAACACTGCGCAATAAATAATAGATATGAATGATAGTATGATATTCGTTACGTTTATAAAATCTTGAGCTTAGATTTCGATTTGATTTGACATTTGCATTTGCTCTAAAAAGTGTTTACACAAAAATTGAATTCATAATACCTCGCATATTTTAACAGCATTTATATTGATCTATATTTAGAATAATTATAGTTTTTGTTTAATTATGCATAAATTACGAAATACACGAAAGGTTATCATGAAAACATTGAAATACGCGTAAGTTCTGTTTTTTAATTATTTGGAAAAAACATAACAACACGAAAGATTAACATGAAATATAAATAACATTTTACAAAAAAAAAAATTCTATCATTCGTTTAAATTAAAAATCATACATAATTAATACAATCAAAGTTCAAGTGATTACAATAATTTCTGGGGATACATAATTTTCATTAGTTTAGTTCCCCGTCGAGAGCGTTGCCATTCGGCATGCGTTCGTTCGCTGCACGGAATCAAAAGATCAACTGTTACTTTATCTCCTCTACTGATACTTTGATTATTCTGTTATTTATTGTTTGTAGCTCTTCAGCCTATACACTATATATGCGCCGTAATAATGAGCGCTCAATATTACCAATACTGTGTGTGTGTGTTGGGTAGCGGTTTGAGATTTAGATGATGATGAAGCGAATGGAAGCGATGTTAGTCCGTACAGCGTTGGCGTATATATGCTTTCAGTAGCTTTAGTTTTTTATAGTGGCTTTGATATAGTCGTTTTGTTAATCTATGTGTGATGATAAAAACACCGCATGCAGCCTTAATATAGTCTATCCGAAAATCCTTTTGTTATGAGGCAATTTTTCACTTGGTATGATACCAATCCACTGTTTTTACTATATTTTAAATATCTAACCAGTGACTGGAAAATACGAATCAAATTTTTATATGCATGAATGTCATAACATGGAATCGTTTTATAGATCCATTAATATTAAGTATTTGCTTGTATTTGCTATTTTTAATATTAAGTGTTATATATGCAATTTACAAATGTAATTTATTTTATTTTATTTTTTTGCCACTCATTCTGCTCCAGAAAAATTCAATCTGATATATTACCACCTAAAAACTCGATATTTTCATAAAATAAAAAAAATTACTAGCATATACTTTGATAGATGTAGAAAGACGTCATATTTTAATTTCATGTAATTTTTCTAATAGTAAGTTTTATTTTGGTAATTTTTGGAACAATTTATAGTGCTATTTTTTTATCTCTTGTGATTATACGTGAGGGCTCTCTATAAACCATAAATTATTAATAGTAACTTAATTTTAAAAACTTAAGCTAAATCCATAAAATATTTGGAATAAAGTTAGAGGAAATTTTTTTAGGTCTCCCAGATTCTAATGATCTATATCTACAAGCCTTGAATTATAATGGTTTGAAATTTTTACAAGCATTCAAATTATTTTAATTAAATAAAATGCGATTTTTATTTATTTCGAATAACCAAGCAATTCATCAATACTATAGGAAATTGCGTAACAAATGTACGAAATGGTTAATAAATTTTGGTTATTATTTATAATTTAAAACTTTCATTGCTACACTTGTAGAATATTAAAATATCGGTAATGGATTTAGTTTTGTTGGAGCGATACAGTTAATCCTTGATCAAAAAAATGAAATTAAATTATTTCATATCTTTTTTAGCATTAATTTTTATAGATTTAGCACTTTCTGCAAAACGCTCGAGCGAAGGTCGTTCAAATCTGAGCTTAAGCTCTAGTGCTGAGAGCAATATAGCTGAATTTTGTAAACATTTAATTTAATTTTTATTCAGATTTTACTTGAATAAAAAAGTATAAGGTTTAAGGCTGGTTTAGAAGTAACATAGGTTTAGTTATAATTTTTATTAATATTTTTTTATTAAAAATGATAATATTAAAGTCAACGAAAATTTAGATTTACTTAATTTATTTAACTTTAACAATCATTTAAAGTTACACACAAACATAACACAGAATTGTAGCTACATCTCGGCAAAGACAGAATTCCATGAGCATAGCAACTCATTTATAAATCATAAATTTTGATACAACATTTAAAGTTTATCAAAACAATTACTTATTTATAATTTCATTTCCGTAAAATACAAATTCCTTAAATAGTTGAATACAATATATTAGTTCTATATTTTACACCATTACTAAACGTATATAACGTCCAGTTAAAGATTACAGATTTGGATAATATTTTTATAATTCTGAATCCTATTTTGTTTGATTGATTTTTCAAATTTTAATAAATCAAATTAATCAAATTTAACTAAGTTTTGAATTCAGATTTCACACAATTGACTCGGTTTGCGCTTATATAGCGCTGATCGTTTTAATATTTCCAATGTGTGCATCACAATGCATTATAGATTTTTTACAAAATTAATTTTCAAGCATTTAAATTTAACGAATTTTTTTTATTTAATTAAAATTGCATTAAACGCTATTTAAAATATAAAATAATAATTCTCCTTCAATTTGGTTTCTAAGGTAAATTTCTAACACTTTTATAAGCTTAAACATAAACTAAGACTTAGATTTATAGGCTTTTAAATTATCTAAGTCAATAAATATAAATTATAAAAATCGAAAACAAATAAAATGTGACACAATTAAATTCCTTTTTGATCTAAAATGTGAGCTCTAAAATGCTAAAATACTGTAAGAACTTAACATTTATTGATTAAATAATCGGTGAATAATAATGATATATATATACCGTACTATATTTACAAAGGGAGCGGACAGATTCAATTGTGGCAATTTCTATTAGAGCTATTGTCTGACAGCACTAACGCGAATTGCATCGCTTGGGAGGGAACTAATGGTGAATTCAAATTAACAGATCCCGGTATGAATTCTTATATTTCCATTTAGAAGCCAAAAATTTTTCGGAAGTTTTATACATTATTAATTGATTGTATTTCTACTTCAGACGAAGTGGCGCGAAGATGGGGAGAACGAAAGAGTAAGCCAAATATGAATTATGATAAATTAAGTCGCGCTCTTCGCTACTATTACGATAAGAACATAATGACAAAGGTTCACGGAAAGCGATACGCGTATAAATTTGATTTCCACGGACTGGCACAGGCGTGCCAACCGAACCCAACGGACGCCACTTCTGCCGCCTATAAATACCACTCGGAACTGTTGCTAAGCCCGAGCGCATACCACGCTCACGCTTCCAAACTTAACTCGTATTTCGTGAATGGTGGGCGAAACGCGTCATCAATAACGGCCTCTTCGTCGCAAACCCATTCGCCATTATTTCCAGCCGCCACTGGTTATTGGGGAACACCTGCAGCTGCTTGCAATCCGCTTTGCTCTAATGGCTTAAGTGCGTCTGGTATCACACCAACCATCTCTCATCATCACACGCACCATCACAGAGCAACCGCGCTCACCGGCTATTATGCTTAATTAAGCTCAAATGGTTATTTATAAACACGGTATAATCAGCTATTGGGGTATAAAAGTTATATTGAGCTAAAAATTACATATCGTTATTCATTTTGCTGTTGAATTTTTCTCATCATTTAATATTCCGTTCAAAATATTTGAACTGCAATTGTAATTTCTTATTGATCAAATTAAAAGGCAAAATAATTACACATAAATAAACTTTTTTTTTATTTTTTGTTTAACGGTAAGTACAAAAGTTTTTTGCAATTATTTCAATTACGTGAATAATTATAGTTTCTGTTAAATTATGCATAAATTGCGAAATACACGAAACGATTTATATTTTTTAATTATTTGGAAAAATATAACAACACGAAAGGTTAGCGTGAAATATGTATAAAATTTTACAAAAACTCTATCATACGTTTAAATTAAAAATTAAAAACCATACATAATTAATACAATTAAAGTTCAAGTGATAACATTATCATGTGTTTTGAAACAACAATTTATTTATGCAAATATGCAAGAATATATATAACAGTTTACCTCAATCGGAACCCGAGCTTTACTAATGTTTTACGTGTCCTTTGCGAATTTCAAAACAAATTTTTATTTTTAAATAATAAGAATACCGCATGGAAAGAAATACTGAGTCGATTATTTTGTAATAACTGCGGTAAATCTAACAAAAAGTTTCTTTTGGAAATAATAATTCTATTCTATTGACGCGTATTTTGCTTAATAGAGCGTGAACTTACAACTAAGTGGTCCGTTAATATAAGTATAATACAATTTTCGAAAGTGAATTTTTATTTGAAACATTTTTGATCTCAAGGAAAAAACAAAGAGAGAATAAAATAATTATATGGCGTATTAAATATTTAAATATATTGTTTAATAAAATGAATAAAAATTATAGTTATATAATAAGATTTAATTTGTCATGTTTAACTTAAAAAGTTTAAATTACAATGTTTTTAGTTTCGAAAGAAAAACCGAGAAAAAGTGGGGAAAAAATTGAAATTGCGAAAAATGAATATAATTAAAATAATCATAACTAAAAATATACTTATAATGTATTTTTAAAAATTATTATTCTTTTAACAAAATATTTTCAAATGTTTTAAAGATTTGAGTGTCTAATTAGCAAAAGTTTT
>JAQIXJ010002696.1:0-15009 GCA_034700185.1 Phthiracarus laevigatus | reverse complement strand
GATTGATTATTGTTAAGAGCGGATTAAAGAGTTAGAAATGTTTTAATTCCCGCGAAGCGGGTTTCTTATGCTAGTATATATAGAAAATAAATTTATGAAAAATAATATTAAAATTTGTAAATAACACTGTTAAGTAATTAAAATTAAAATTTTTTAAATCGGATTGAGTTGACTCAGAAATCTTAATTTTGCGTAAATTTACATTATATCAAAGAATATGTTATTCAGTATTTTACCAGCGGGTAAAGTTAACATTGTTGAAGAATAAATTTCAGGCTGGTAAAGATTTCAGACGAAATTCCACGCTTATTTCCGGGGCCAACAAAAATAGCGCTTTGGCATAAATCACACGTTTTCCGTTCAAATAAAATTATTAAGAGCGATAATATACTTGTTAATGACAAATAATTAATAGCCTTTTTACCTTTCGGTATCAGGAGAAGACTCTTAGAAGAGTTTGCTTCGGAAGAAAGTTTGTGCTCAATTTTTTTTATTACAGCAGATTACTTCGGTAAACTTCTGGTTATTTTATATTATTATCCAACTACGTCGATCAGTCAATTTAAATTATGATATGAATGCTGAAAATATTTAATACAGCACTACTTTATAAAATTATGCTTACGTCTAATATATTGGAAATTAAAAATATATCTCTTAGGAATAATCTTAATTGTCTTAAATAAAATATTTTCAAAGCTAATTTCTAATTTCTATAAATTTCTCAATTGTTGAAAATATATTTTCGATGATAAAATCTTAATAGCTATCTATGTAAAACTTTTATTCCAAAAATTAACCGCTAATCATATCGATTTATATAAAATAAATGCTCACAATTAAATTAGATTATTTCAAAATTTGAAAGAAATCATAAAACACGGAATAACGATTACTTGCGTCATCTTTTGTTTGGAAATTTCATTAATGATATAATCCATAATATTGGCATTAAAAATATGAATGTTTATTCTTGTCTCCTAAACATCCCTGATTTGTCGGGTCGAACAATTTTTTTCGGGCCGAGTCTAGTTCGAGCCTTAAAGAAAACATATAAGGTTAGATCAGTCCTATATTTGATTAGGAAGAAAATTTATTATCTATCAATTTTATGAAGTAAATGAAATTTGGCAATATAATAATTTACTTATTAATTTTTTAAGTCCTAAATTAATCATGCTCATTCTAAAAGCTATTACTTATTGTTTACAAATCGTTACGCAGGCTGGGCTAGACTATATATAAGGGACACGAAGGGATGCGGAGTGGTTAAAATTGTAAAAACTTTGTGCAAATCTTTAGAAACATTAAAAGAATTAAATTAAAGTATATTAAACATTAAAAATATGTAATTATGAGTTAAAATTAAGAGCTAAAAACAGTTTTATTTATCAGGTTTCCGCGCTACCTCCCCTATTTAGCCAGATCGGGCTTTGAGTAGCGGATAATAATAGGGCACCACCAAAAAAAATCGTGTTTATCACAAATAGATAAACCGCTGTTAAACACGCGTAATCTCAAACCAAATGTTACCGAAACAAGTTTCGCTAAGTATCACGAGTTTATGGCGCGAAAATTACTTATCAAATTATTTTAAATTCAATACAATCAAATACATGTTAAACTCACTTATCGTTTTATAATTTTGAGGCACGCATAGCGACCGCTTAACCCATTAATTATAAAAATTACTAACAAGTTTAACATTTAAACATTTTTCAACTTTATTTTGCATTTTAAACTTTAATGTTTTTTAAACTGTTTATTAAGTTTTTAGCTTTAGCTAATCAGTCGATTACTAGCCGTTGAAAAAGGGAGTTGAATTGAAATAAAGAAAATTTAATTAATAAAGAGATTTTGTAATAATTATCTATTCACTAAAATTAAATTGCATTTAATTGGACCAAAAGAGTCGTTAATTCAGTGAAGATAAAAGTTATAAATTATCTCTGAGTTCGGAATAAGTATTCCGATCACTATTGTTGTTAAAAGCATTGTTGGATTAAGATTTCGGTAGACATACCCCCGCTTTCGGTCACTGGAAACTCGAGCCCAACTGTACTGTAAAGCACATTTCAATTTAATATAGTTTCTAAATGTTGTTGAATAATAAGTTTTTGACTTCGTTAATTTATTTGCCCATATAATAGATGTCTCTGATGAGTTGACTCACCAAAGAGTAAACATGAAGCTATACGGTATGCGTTCAGTAATGTTATATTTATTCGCATTGAAAAAACTACTAACTTATTATTAAACTTTTTGATCGGAAAACCAGACAACTGAACGATAAAATAATTGACAAGAACTAATCATTGTTTATTTTCAATTTTTAATTAAATCAACGAATGGGTTTTATTTAATTAATGATAACTATTTACAATACATAAAAAATAAAGTGGAAATAAATTTATAATCGAAACAAAAATTTAAAAACTGATAGTAATAATTCATATATAAATTGCTAATTTAAAAAAATATTGTTATTATCATAATTATTATTATTACAGCATTATTTAATAATTTTTAATTTGGTTACAATAATAATAATAATAATTTTTTATTAATAATTATCACATAATACAAAAATATCACAGAATTCGTCTCATTTTTATAATGAAAACTTTTTACATTATTAATTATGTTATGATTTTTACAGAGTTTATTATTTAAATCGTTCACCAAATTTTATCGGGGTTTTTGTCACTGTTGTCAATAAGTAATTCAGTAAATTATTGTCTCATTAAATATATTAATTTCTCGCAAGTTATCTTTACTAAAAAAAATATTTCTATATTCTTTGCGAATGTTTTGAAAACCTTTTAAACTGCTAAGTTTTTTCTTTTTTCAATAATTTCAAGTCTTGAATCGAAAACAAATATTTGAAATAAGTAGACAAATAATACACAAAAAAAATCTGAAGAAAATAATTCCATTTTTCAACAACTAAATAACGATTGTGATTAAATAATTTTTAATCGCAGAGAAATCGGAAGTGACATTATTACTTCGAAAGGTGAACCATTTATAAATAAACGATGACAATATAATTTATAAATAGCGTATAAAATGTATGATTTATATTTGATTTCTCCGCGCGTTTTCAACATTAACAGTACACTATACACATTTATTAGTTGATAACTATTTACACAATGGTTACCGAAATAAGACTATCCAGTTCGTTCGGATGTGTTAAGTATTTTTTTGTTGCAAAAATTTAAGCGTTGATTTGCGAAGAAAAATATGGATTTAACTAATTATAATACTGTTATACAGGAGTGGCACCACTTTTGCTGATCCGACATAAGTCCGCTTTGATGATCTGATTGGGAATAGAAAAATATATTTTAATTATCAAATAACGACTGTTTTTTTAAACATAGAAAATAAAAGATAATTATAAGTTCAAAAATCCGTAAATCTGCCTCACGATAAGACACAAATATTAATTCCATTTAAGGATTCAAATGTATCAAAAAAGTTTGACAAGTTAAATCCCTATCTCAATCGTTCGCGCACCACATTCTTACTCAGTATGCGATCTGTCATGTCTCAGACACTCATTATTTAGTGTTCAGAGAAATTGTTCGCACCCCCTTCTGACTATTCCTCTCAATTATACTCAATTTGTGACAAATTAGAGACACTCGAGCGCAATAAATTGATAAATATTTTATCGGTCTAATTCCTCAAAGTAAGTGAGAAAAAACTTTCGACAGCGCCAAAGCGACTTCTTTATCGCTAATACAATAAGTGGCAGTCAAATAAAAAAACTAACGGCAAATACTAAGCGGGCACAAAAAAAAATAATCACACGCCATAGTAGCGGATATAATGAGGCAAAAAACGCGCACACAAATAAAAACGACAACTAACGTCTTACTCTTATTTCGTGTGGCCTGTATTGCTGATGCTCGCTAATGTTGTTCATCAACGGTGTCTCTGCAGTGGCTTCAGTCTCGCTGGAACCATCAGCGACTGGCGAGTCCCTGTGCTGTAGCGAACCCACTAAACACGACACAGAGGACGTGGGACTCGACAAACAGTTAATGGCGTCGAGTTTTCCTCTCTGGTGCGGCTGATGCTGGAAATCAATTTTGGCGTACTGTGTGGCGTTGGCGGTCGCCAACAGCGGATCAATTCCTCCCATACTCCTTCTACGTATCATATAGTTTTGTTCCGCATTCACGCTATTATTGCCGGCATTATTGTTGGAGCCAATTGTCAGCTCCGCATATGTTACATCACGGTTTGGACTCTAGATTAGTATTATTATTAGTATTAGTATTCTTACATGGTTTAAGTCAATAGCAGACTAGAAAGAAAGGAGTAAACGAAAGTAATTATTTCCACTCTTTTTCCCGTTTTTTTGCGTTCGATTAATGCTTAAGTTTTTTGATTAATAGCTTAAGACGCATATTGACTCTTATTACGAAATTAGAGCTCGAAATTTTTTTTAATGAAAATAATTAGAAGGTAATCTAATATATATTCTCGTATGGAGAATTTAATTTGATTTTATTTAATCTATGAGAAAGAAAAAACGCTAATTTGTTAGGACTTTTTGCGGATTTCAATTATATTAAATGTTATACCTATTTATTAGAAGGAAAATTACTGGCTTTAAAAATTAAGAAAAACACATCACTTATATAAAATGCATAAAAAGACTAGACTTACTCGTGATTAAATTTAAAAGTTACTCAATAATTAGATTTAAAATCAAATATTGTTTAATCGATTTTAATATTAATTTTAATAATTTGCATTTCCATAATTTAATCTCTATAAAAAAGTTATTCTTAGTTATTTTTAAACTCTAATAGAAAAATCCTCCTCCTCTCTCTCTCTCTCTCTCTCTCTCTCTCTCTCTCTCTCTCTCTCTCTCCTCTCCGCCGCTATTTCTATTCTTTAGAAAAAAGTAAATTTTATTCAATTCGCAAAACTCGAAGCATTGTTAGGTCGAGAATCCTTTATTGAAATAAAAACTTTTTAAAGAACTGACACTACTATTTGAATGATAATAGCTTTTAAAACCCAATGTTACAGAGAATAAAGGGGGAATTATTGTATCCATTATTATCTTAACGAAAATGGTTTGCACTCAAAGAAAAGCGCGCATCAAATAAGGGCTAAAATTGCTCTCAACTCCACTCAACAGTGAAAAATCAAGTTTTTTCGATGATAAATTATGATCCGTTTTTAGAAAATAACGAAAGAAATTCAAGTCAATGATTGCGCTAAAGGATGCGTTGAAAACTATATTTTCCTCTCAATAATAATCAGTTTATTAAAATATAGCCAAAAGAAATTTGCATAAAAATCAAAAAACTTATACCAACATTAAATATAAGTTTATAACATTTAATGGCAGATATAATTATGTATTAAGTATTACTAATTTCAGTGAATAGTGTTTTGCTAATTCGCTTTTCTAGCGATTAAAATGCTTACCTTTATATTAGCGTCCGAATTATATTGATTGCAATTAAGCAGTTTCCCATAATTGTTGCAATTTCGGTTTGAGTTCAAATGTTTTATTGAATTCATTTGCATACCATTATAGCTTAAGTCAGTGGTGAGTCCTGCGAGAGAAATATAACCGATTTTCAGTTAATGGGGAAGCATTTATGTAAACAAATGCAAATGTAAAATATGTTAAAAACTCGTTAGCAATTAGTTTTTATTTCAAAACACATTCAAGAATAATTTATGTTAAGCTTTTAATTGTAACTACAAAATATTTCCAATTAGCGTTTCTATTGTGAACCGACAAAGTAGTTATAATTTTTCAAGAAAATTATTAGCAAAATTCAATAACTTTTCAAAGGGTAAATTAACGAACAAATTTCTTCAACAGTATTTAAAATATTAATATGACGAATGCAGGAGTTTATAGATCTTTTTTTGTTGCGCAAAGTGTTTTTATAACTTCACTTTCACTTAACTTACATAAACCTGAATATAAAAAATATATAAATGATAAAGTTCTGTCAACGTTTACTGGAGTTTATTGTATTTACATTTTAGAGGAGGAAATCCATTAATGGATAAGTAATATATGTAATAAGCGACAACGAAGTTCCGCAAATGCTAAATATACCGAAACATCAAAAGATTATTAAGTTAAGAGTTGGAAAATGCATATAAGGGAAAGAAGGAAATATATATAAATGTATTCTCTATTTTTTTAAATAGTTAGCTAATGTTTAAAAAATTGAGGAAAATGTAAAAAAAAGCAAAACTAAGAAATCAATGACTGATAAAAAAATATATTTCCCTCTTCTTTCTCATCTGCTATTTTTTCGCGTGAATAAATAAATTCAACTGCAAAAAAATAAAAAGAAAAACTTTTTAAATATTAATCAATACAAAAAAATTGCAAATACGAATATAGATTGAATAAATAAGAAAAGTTTATATATATATTGCTTTTAAAGATTTTGAAAATAGAACAAATAAAGACTAGGAGAACTCAAAATCAAGATTTATATTTAGAGTTTCGCTTTAATAATAAAAGCGAAAGTGTGAAACGAAAAATAACCAAACGAAAGGTATATAATCATTAGAGAGCGATAAATTTCGTATGAATAGTTTATTCGAAGTTCAATTTGTTATGTAAGGTATAAACTAATTTTTTAAAAAGACTGGAAAAGCCGTGTAAAAACCAAATATGTTTCGATTTATTTATAATAATAAATATATATGATACTTGGAAGTCTATTAATATTAACGTGGAATATAAATCAAATCGAACCTCGTTTTTAACTCACTTTGATAATATCAAAAGAACTATTGGATTTGGAAGGTGTGCATTTGCGATTTTAAAATTATGATTTATATTATTCGAGCTTTGTTATAAAAGAGGTTTTCATTTTTTTAATCAAGGAATTTTACATTTGGAGTTTTTAAAAAAATTGGAATAATTTTCGAGCCACCAAAATGTGTGTGTGAACGTGGAAACATAATTGCAATATTAAAGAGCTGAACATAGAATAAAAGGAAAAGTATTGTTTAATAAAGTATTAAAAATAAACTAAGAATTCAGTATATAAATGCAAAAACAACAATACTAATGTTTAGAACAATTGTGCACAGGTTTATTCTTGGGCGAATGAATTAAATTATGCTTAGAATCAATCATGTAATGTTCGTTCTTGTTTTGTTTATGTTGAGTATCTGTAGCGCGTTGTGTAAAGTTATCATATAATAAATACTTTATTACTTTATGTCAGAGATTGTCTATCAATGCATTAAACTTC
Organism: Phthiracarus laevigatus; assembly: GCA_034700185.1. Classification (NCBI taxonomy): domain Eukaryota; kingdom Metazoa; phylum Arthropoda; class Arachnida; order Sarcoptiformes; family Phthiracaridae; genus Phthiracarus; species Phthiracarus laevigatus. The sequence goes on along the minus strand of JAQIXJ010002696.1, from coordinate 7,744 downwards.
CAAGTTTTTTTTAGTTTACAAGGCAAAGTTTATTTCGATAAAATTAATTCGAAGTACATAATCATAACTCTTACCAAATTCATTGATTGAGGTGACGATATCGACAAATTCTTTGATCTGTTGATCATTTTCGTTCGTTTCAACGTGTAATGATGTGTGGGAACTGCGTTTAAAACAAATATGAAGTAATATCGAAACTATTTTGTCAAACTAAACCATCATTTTGATTATCAATAATTTAAATAAAAATTTGGTGTGGTTTTAATTTAATAAAAAAAACAATTATTTTTTGGAATTTTCAAATTCTTCACGCGATTTAAATACAGACATATCACTACTTTCCCTTTAAAAATGTATCAATAAAACCCAAAACCCCGAAAAAATAAAAATATTTTCACTCATTCATAAAATAGGATAACGCGCAAAATGTTGCCCCAAATTCGCAAACACTTCGAGGTTATCATAAATCATTGTAATGAAAGAGGAATATTATTACTCTTAGGAAGATTGAAATGAAGAGAAACAACAGTAAATATATATATACCGCATATATAAGCTATATATACGGAGAAAAGACCAAAAATACATACAAATAGATTGCGATTGAGGAACAAACCCCTCTCTTATTCTCTCTCGTTCTCCATCTTTGATATGATATGATAATATTTATAAATGAAACAATCAATCATTTACGCCCATCACGGCATGGGTAAGAGCGAGAGAGAGTAAGAATAATGTGAATAACACTTACTTGTCAAGCATTCCACTAGAGTTGTTGTCACCTAAAAAAATATAATAATAATAATATAAAATATAAGGCAATAAATTGTTTTTCTCTCGAAAATCCTTAAGTTTTTTTATCCCAACGCACACACACACACACACGCACAATATAATCGAGAAATTTTGACAAATTATTTGCCAGAAAGAGGGGTCAGATTTTTGTTCCAAATCTTATATTTTGATTTTATTATTATTATATTTATTACATTTTTCTATCAAAATTTTTATGGCGCGCACTTTTTTAATAATTAATTTTGATAAAATTTAATATACCCGCTCTTGGAGTGATATAAATTGCCTTTTAAAGTAGAAGGGGATATCGGAGAAGAAAAAGAGAGATTAATGTTACGTTTGAAATCAATTTTTCTATATATAGATTTATCTTATATTGAAATATGAGTACTTGAATAAAATAATAACCTTTTTTCAATATATAGAATACGGTACATATAAAAAATATTGTAAGTAAACACTTTCCTCTCTTCTCTCGCAGATGATAGGCATTATAATCTTACAAAATCTAAGCGCAGTTTGTTTTAAAAAACAAAAAGAAATTTCTTTAAAAAGTAAATTCTATGGAACAGCAACGAAAACAACAAATGGTTAATACAAGCGTATAATAAAATAACTTTTCTGGAATCATAAGCAAAAAAAGAAGAATACACTGTGTATATACCTTTATTATACACAACAAACTCAATGATAAGGAAACGAAACAACGAGAAATGAATTTTTATCCATGTTTTCAGCTCATAAACTTTTGTCTCGTATGGAACGACTTAAAAAAATACGTCTCTCTCTCCTCACTCTCATCCCTCCCCGTCAGGAATAGATTGAAATATAAAGTTTTTTCTTTTCTACAATTCAAAGATCATTTCACATCTTATTTAAAGTGTAACGACAGCCATAAGTGATGCCTTTACCATCAATTTTTGCCTGTCGTCTCTCTCACTCTATATTCTCGCTCTTTGAAGAGAAATATAGCTCAAACATTTATTATTTATATATGTGTTGCATAATAAATATGTAGGATAAGCATTAAAGTTATTGCACGAGAGAACATGGCACCAAGAAAAAAATGGAGAAAATAATACGGTTGAAGAAAAAATCTTAAGTAATACTACTATTTTATATATGATAAGCATATGAAATCACGCAATATTTCAATATTCAAAATACCACCGCACCATATAGTTAAAGCGAAAAAAAAGCAGCGCACAATGCAAAGAATATAACAATTTAAATCATAAGCCCTATTGCGCGAGTTTGAGAGAGCGAGTGGGAGAGTGGAGTCAAGTTTGATATTTTCACGTACTTTATCATAAGAACAAAATACTTGAAGCATTGATTGTGTGCATGGTATGTATGTATGTGTGTGAGTGAGTGAGTGTTTGCTATGTGAATGAGCGCACGTTATGGGAGAAATAAAAACAAAAGAAATGGAATATTTTTCTCGGAGAAAAATATCCTCTTATTTATGAATGCAAGTATGAGTTTCGAGAGTTTGGTAGTTAACTCTTTTTCGTATGTATGAAATTTTTCGCTTTATCGTAAAAACTTGTGAGTAGTATTTGCGAAAATTCTTTGGAGCGTAATAAGGATTTAGGATATTTTACTAAAAATATATACGTTCAAATTTTTATACTAGTTTACTAAACAAAAATAGTTTACATCATAAGTAGGGAAGTAAGAAAGTGTATGAAAAAAGGAGCAAAATAGAATGATAGATTTCACTTTAGCATAATATACAATTTGTTATGAAATTCAGTAATTTAATAGAAAATCGCTAAAAATTTAGAACTCGTTTAAAATTTTAAAAATCCTTAGATATTTCAAAAAATCGTTTAACTCGTTTTTCTTAAATTTATTTAATTGGGATCTTAACAGGTTTATTATCTCGTTATTAGTATAAATTATAACAGTTTTAATCAATCGTTATCTAACGATTTTAAATCCCCTAACTTTAACGAACATTAAGCAATAGCAAAAAAAACTGTTATCTTCTTTCATCTTGATTTTAAGTGTGTTTGTAAATATATTTTTGAGTTTATTTTCTCAAGATAATTTTTTCAAAAAACACCTATGGATTTTCGCACACTGAACTGTTTACGAATATATTTAATAAAGTCTAAGTTAGAATAAACTTAAATGACGCGATGAACAAGTAACGAAAATCAAGCTTTTAAAGTAAATTAACTTTTTGCATGCTTTTCCACTTTTTTTTAACTAAATAAGAAAAAATAAAACGCTGCATAAATTTTAAATTACGGCTGATGGCGCATCAAACAAATTATAAATATTCAAATTACGCTGAAAGCAAGCGTACTCTAATAGCAAAAAAAATAAAAAATAACTAAATAGCAATCTAACAAATTGGGCTAATATTTCCCATCGGTGTTCGTTTTTTACATGTTCGGAATGACAACGTTTTACTGGTAAAGTATAGCTGTAAAGTATCGCATTATGGCTCCATATCTATAATAATATGTTTTCGCGGAATTGGGGAAAGAGTTGAAAGAGAAACGGATCAAAACGAATACGAAACACGAAAACAAATAGCCCCAAATAAATAGGGAGAAACAAACAGAACGATGAGAACGAAAACGGAAGGAATGGGAAACGAGATCGAAAGAAAAAACAAAAACAAAAAATACCCAAAGAAATAAAAATAAATAAAAAGTGAAGAGAAAAATTCCCGTACAAATCACTATTTATTGATGAGAGGCTTCTTAAGTTTTTTCTTTTTTCTGTTTTTCAAGATAAGATTGGTTAAGACTTTTAGGCTCAGCTTTTTTCTCTTATTGTTTGCCTAATGCTTACTTATCGGGGGTTTTTCGTATTTATTTTTGCGCTTCGTTTTTTTCACGCAGAATAAATGAATTTCTTTGTTTTTCAAACGCAATACGTTCGCCTCTTTAGACGAAAGAATACTGCATCGCCAACAGTTCCCGCGAACGTACTGAATATTATTACGGCAATTATGCGCGCCAGAGTCGAAATAAATATATGGTATAAAAATAAAAGTAATCCCCGAATAAAAAGATAACAAAAAAACGAAAATACTTTCGGCATCGATTGATTGAAAAAAACTACGGATTCGCTATGTGTGTGTGCGTTTGGACAACGGAAAAAAATAGTCGCGCAATAATATATATAAATGACTGTCAATTAATGAAAATCTTTTGCCTTTATTTTTATGGTCATCGCGCTCATTAAATTGATTTGATCTCGCTTTGATGACAATAACGACAATAATCGCAATTAAGACCAGTAACGCGACGATCGCTATAAGAATGCCGAGAATTGGATTCACCACGATTTGATCGATACTGCCTGCGATGGGGAGAGAAAAAAGTAAATGTAAAAACGAAGTGAGAATGTAAAGTTATAAACGTTATTCTTTTTGTTCTTTTTCTCCGAGCAAACATATCATTGCACAATAAAAAATTATCGCACATAATCAATATAGTTATATATGATTTACATATTTTGTATTTATTTTTTGTTATATAGTATTTTTTTTCTTTTTTTCTTCCATTTTTATTTAGCATAACTTCTCTCTTGTCGTTCGTTTTTTTGCTACTTATTTATACGCTTCTCTGGCTGTTAACAAAATAGGCGATAGTTTTTTTAACTGTTAAACAGCGTTCTATGCAAATATTTATGCGTTTTACTTCTTTTACAATTTTTCTGTTAGTTTTTTACATGCATTATTTTTTTCGTATTAAAAAAATTTAAATAAGTATTCTTTTGCGAAAATCATTGCTCATCCGATAAATAATAGGATTAATCGAAACACTGGAAGCTGTAGTAATTTTTTCCAGTGTTTTAACTGCAATATTGAAAATTAAGTTTAATCTATTTTTGTATACACCATAAAAAGTATTAAAGATAATATGAAAATTATTTGAGAACTATAAATATTTATAAACTTTTTTTCTAGTAAAATACAAAAAAAAACGAACAGAAAAGAATACTCGAAACTTAATTGAATTCGTGCATTAAGCGCAAAAACAAAAAAAAACACAAATACATTATTTATCTATCGTATATTTCTTAAGTGAACTCTATTGCGCTAATGATGTGTCACACTGAGCGTTGGCATACCTCTGGCGATATGTTTCTCCGGCAACGATAGCGTGACGGCCGCGAGTGACACCGAACGACTTCTTCCTTTGGAGTTAGAGGCGTAGACGTTGAGCGTAAACTGGGTTCCGGGGTTAAGATTGTTAACGATAAACAATGGCTGCGATGAGCTGTGATTCGAGATCAATCGCTGGGTTACAGTGTTGTACACCTCCAGGAAAAATAGCTGATGGAGACCGCCGTCATCGCCGGCAACGCAGTCAAGAAGCAAAGTAGTCATTGAGTGATTAGTTATCGCACAGTTTCGTACCGATTCGGGCGGACCTAATGGTATAGCGTTGTGACCATTAAACATATTAGAGGTAATGAGCCGTTGCCGCAGTTTAAGCGCGAGTTAATAACTAGTTTTTCTCAATGTTTTTTTTTGGTTTCTCTCCGTTTGTGCGCGTTTTGTTTGCAGCAAAACAGTTACACAAAAAAAATGCGATCCAAAAAAAGGGTATCAGCATTAGCGTGGCTTTTGTTTCGATTTGCTGCTATCGTTGTTGTGCGCTAATATGTCCGTTAAACTTTCGCTTATATATCATTAACCGTATGTGTATAATTATTAATAATCGTTGCTACTATAACTACTATTATTATCAGAAAATAGGAGCTAAAATTTATTGCCTAATTGTTTGGGTTAATTGCGATCTAAAGGTAATATTGCAATAAAAAGCTGACTTTGCATCAGTCGGTTATTGCTGATTGATATCAAAGAAAATGTTGTATAAAATTGCGATTTACGCTAAAAGATCAAACCAACCGGAAAGCTAACGGGTAGAGCAACCAAAACAAAAATATAACCAAACCGAACGGTAAATCTTTTGTCAACTAATTCTGTGTTTGAAATAATAATAATAACAACAAAAACGCATCGACTAAACAAGAAAGTAAACTTTGCGTACGAGTTATTAAGTATAGCGAAAAACTAAATTTACTACAGCGTACTGCCACTGCTAAGCCGGAATAACAAAAATTTATTATAAATTAACTTATGCTCTCCTGTACCGCGTTTTGCTGCCAACACAAACATAAGTCATAAACACACGCACACACAAACACATACATTAGATTGTTGGGGTGATTCTTGTTGGCAGTGTGGATATCGAATTAATGTACTCACCAGCTGGCACTATATTGTATACACACGGCTCGCGCTGTCTTCCGATACTATTCTCGGCTATACATAACAGCGTGCCATAACTTTGACGCGTTTTCGGCGTATAAGTGGCGATACTTGTCGTCGAGTTGACTGCCGTGAACGTATGAAGATCGATCACCTCCGATGACGCGTTCGTGTACCACTTCCACTGTACGTTACTGTGCGGTTCGGCATCCACTTCGCACCGAACTTTCACGTCTTCGTTTCGAGCCACGCCATACTGCCGTTTTTGATTCGCTTTGCATACCGGCGCGACTAAATGTACAATAAAACTGATTTTATTTTTTAGTACTAATCTTAAATTGTTTTTTGAATTTAAATTGGATTCGTATGAATTAAATTTGAGTAAAATTTATGATTACAGCACCATTACTGGTGAAAATTGGTCTAAATGCTAAAATTTTCGAGTTTCTAACACTTTAAAACTTCGGTATTGTATATTCTTTATTAATATAGACGTCAAATTTAAAATTTTAGTGAGATAAGAGATAAATAAACGTTAAAATGCTCTCATCGCTAATTTATATTAAATGGAAATATATAATGTTTTTTATTTAGTTAGGAAACTGATTAATGCGCATAAATATGAACGATGGAGTAAATCATACTGCAGTAAAATTTATAAACATTCTCTAAAATGTTTAATGTTTTATTAGATGAGCATTTTAAATCATCATTTTACTCAATGGAGATTTGATTTTTCATATCACTATCAAATTTGTTATCACAAAAAATATCATTAGAAAACGCATCAAATATTATATACGGCATAAATTTTGTATGACTAGATTAGCATAATTATATATCTACTATAGATTTTGCAAATAGATTACACATTTTAACTGGTTAATTTTTGGTCTGGTTAATGTTAAAGAATTTCATAAACGGTTAGGTTAAAAATAAAAGATAGGCTAGCCGGACAACTCCTTTTAGCTTTTTATGAGTTTTAATGAGTTATATATGAAATTGATTAATAATTATAAATTATTTTAATTTTTAAATTAAAATCAAGATCGAAACGGTAATAATATCTGATTTTGCAATGTAAATTAATTGCTTGTTCCAATTATTTTATATTATTTTTATAGTTTTCTAAATTTCTAAATAATTTTCTAAAATATATATTTTAATAGCATTTAATTTAAATTTTTAAATACATCAAAATATTATTAGTGATATTTTTTGTGACGTTAAATTTTGTAATTAATATTTAAGTCGGAATATGTTTTTCTATTTCATAAAATAATGTTAGGTACAAATTTTCGCACTCAAATTAATAATATCGAGTTTCTAATATCTAACCTATTTTTTAAATTGCGCTTTCAATTGCAAGCATAAAAACTATATAATTATTTCTACGCTCACTAGAAAGTCATTTTCGCAGCCAATTAACGCACTTCGACGGCAAGTACCGTAAGTAATTAATGAATCAATAGTAGTGAAATTAAATAAAAAAAGTCGTGATATTAAAAACAGAGGTAAAATTTCAAATAAAAATGGATAATTCACTGCTCGCACGGTATGTCCGTAAAGCGATATTCAAATGGAAAATACTTTGTAACGCTTACCAATACAAGGTAAAACTTTTTTTTCGGCTAGGATTATGAACTATTTGATTGACATATCGTCTAAATAATTTATACCCTAAATTCTGTGATGAATGATATTTCA
>JAQIXJ010002695.1:0-15013 GCA_034700185.1 Phthiracarus laevigatus | reverse complement strand
TACCAAACATTATTTTTCAAGTATGACTTCTCTAAATTTATTAGTAAAATAGATTACAGTAATAAATACAGTAATCCGTATATATAGGGTACGTTAAAGCGCAATATGCTACCGCTTATCTAAATAAATTAAAGCTAAAATATTTTTATTTCTGACCCATTTTATTTATTTGGCATTCAACAAAAATTGTTAACATGATTTTGTTTATTTTTAATGTTTAATAAAATTTAGATTGATTTAAATATTGAAAAACACAATATTATAATATTCAACAAAATTATTATTGATTGTAATTGTAAGTGTTGTTTATAGAAAATCTTGTGGAATTCGAATTATAATTATTATTAAACATTGAAAAGTTAACACAATAATAAAAACCAAAAATTTTCCGACGAGTGTCAAATTTTTATATGACCAAAAATCTTTGGGTTCAAAGATATCTTAATTTCAAACCGCTAACACGCAAGAACACCCAGAAATCAAATCTCAATATATAAAGTTGGTTTCATCTGAGTTTTTATATTATTTTGGATAAAAAATTAGCAACATTTTTTAATTTAACATTATGTTAAAAAATGTGATTAATTTGATCGGATTTTCTTATTTATACTGAATATTTTGTATCAAAACATACTTTATTAACCCAACAGCTTTACATATCGAAATGTCAGCAAGTTTTTTAATTCCTGCCATTGGTTATAAACTTGGATAGTATTTATCAACTATGTGTTTGAATAACTAAATCCAATTTAAACGTATGATAAGTAAATAAGTCGCTTTAATAATTTTACAAAATAAAAAAAATTACATAAAATTTTTGCGGTTTTATTAAATGCAAATCAAACAACAAAAATGTACAGACGTGCCATGAAAAACAGAAATATACATTTTAGTCTGACATACGATATGAATTCTAAAAACTGAAACATTAAAATTTTAAGGGAAAAAGGCATGAAAATTTCGTTAGTTAATGATTTTTACGATAATTGCGCCCAAAAAAATGGATCGGATTAATCGATTTTAATTGATAAACAAAATTAAAAATGAAATGTATCGGAAGGAAAATCTTAACAAAAAGAATATTATCGGAGACAAAACTTTTCGTTTACTCTATATTAAAATATATAAATTTTCTGTTTTGTTTTTTGTAAACGAAAAACTAAATATTTTTATTGCAGTCATATTTAGTTTGGCATAGTTCTGTGTCATAATTTTAATCTAATAAGAATACTTACTATTAATGAATCATTCCTGGAATAAATCTGCATTAAATATTAATTTTTATGAGCATTAGTTTACATAAATAATAAAATAAACCATTTTCATAATAAAATAAAAAATACTGCATACAGTAGAACAAGAAAATGATGTTTAGTTGAATATCTTATAATAAGTTATTTGTGCAAAGTTAAACAAATTTAATCCGAATTATTTTTTTTCGCTATGACTCTGAACAGTAAACTTTTGAATCTGTGTTATACGGTGTGATACATAATTTTTTTAAACTCTAAAATTTAAATAAACGTAAAATGTTTACAAAATCTGTCGGGTAACTTATTTTTGACTCTTAGTATTGACGCGAAACACACGTTTTTTTAGAAACAAAATACAAATTACGATTCATAAACATCAATCTTTTAATGTTACAAATTTTTGCATAACACATTTGCAATGATATATAAAAATCAAATGATAACTTACACATTAGCAGTAAAAAAATTGTAAGAATAATGCACTACGTTTATAGTTGACTACTTGGAGAACAATTCTAAACCGCTTAACAATATATATTATTCGAGAAATGTTAACGCGAAAACAAAATAACTAAACACATTATACACGTTTATGTAAAAATAAGATATTATTCTCCTTATATGAAAAACAGGTATAAAAATATATAAAAAAAACTAAAAACAATATGTATTAACAAAGTAACTGGAAAAATATACAGAATAATTATATATTAACAACAATAATAAAATAATCAAAAAATATTCAAAAAAAATATATCGGTGTAACGCGTTTTCACATTTGTTACATTTTGTATATTTTATTTTAAAAAAGCTGCATAGGGATCAAAAAATAGTGTTGCATAATTTTCCTTTCTCTATCACTTTTATTCCGTCTCTCCGCCGCATGACTCCAAAATTAAATAATTCTTCGTCGCTTCGATTTTTTATACTGATTTCGTTCGGTTTCCTTTTTGTTTGAATGGGCATCGCTATCGTCTTCCAGATGAACGGGTTTTGGACACTCGACATTGTACCACCAGTCGCAGATCGTGTTTCGTTCGTTAAAAATTGTGCCGTTCGGGCATAAGAAGCTATGCTTTCTGCTGCCTTGACATATGTGCCACACTTGACAGCCGGTCTCGATATCGGCGTACACTCCGGAGCTCAGGTCCGAGCAGTCAAATCCAGTTTTTGGCACTGAATTAAGCGTGGGATAATCTAAGCCCGCCATACCTTTTCTTCTGTTGATTACTCGGCTTAAGCTTGGTTTCGGTTGGGAAGCGGCTGGTGTTAGTAAACCCTTGCGTTTGGCGATTACGTTGCGTCGCCGACTACTACTTACTTCTATGTCATCTAATTTATCATTTATTTTTGGCTCAACTCTAGTTCCACCAAACTTAATCAATCGCAATAAAACGAAATGGGAATGCAACCCAAACGGAGAAGGAAAAAAATAAAAATTAATGAAATTGAAATAAAATTATAATACATTATAATTTCGAAAACTTGTTTTCGTTTTAAATAAAGTATATGTATAGATAGATATATTTAAAACAGTAATTTTTCTTATTGCAAATATGTGGGTAAATATTTTTACTATGTTTACAATTGCATAAATTAATATATTTTTAGTAAGCATTTTCAGTAAGTATTCGCGAAAAAATTTGACAAACGCATAATCAACAGTAAAGAAAAATCGAAACAAAATTTAAATATACTTTTCGTATTTTAGGCGCCGGTGATGGCAGTGCTTCGGGTTTCGGTTTCTTGTTCCGAATTCTCTGCGACGAAAATTCAATGGGTTTCGGGGTTGTGGGCGGCTCTGTTGTAGCGATTTTGTTGAGCGATGGTCGCGGCACGAATCCGTGCAGACTATACATCGCTGGTCGTAAATTTCTGGGCAACAATAATTTCGGGATTTGCTTGTATTTCGTGCTATTGCCGGGTTTTATTGCGCCGATAATTAGCCGCGACGATTGGAAACTATTTATAGCAGTTTGGCGTGGAAGCAAAAACTCTATGGTTGGGGAATGATCTGATGACGATATTTCAAACACGTCGTAATGAGTCTAAAAGTGATATAAAGATAAATATCTGTAGTTTAATAATAGAAAACGTTTGACCAATATTTTTCTATTTCGTTTGTTGTTATTTATGCATACTTTGTTATTGTGTGTCAATTTATCATTGGGTTTTCTATTTATTTTGTGAATCGGTGCCAGTGTTGTATTCAACTGGGTTTGACGGGTTTGCAGCGCAGATGCGTATCCGATACGAGTTTTTTCAGTCGTTTTTGCGGTAGCGTTGACTTTCTTGAGTTTCGGAAATCGTAAATTTCTTTCCCTCAATCGAAACACTCGAATATCCTTTCCGTCGATCGATTTTTTGGTGGTAACTTTCTTAAAGTCTTCAGTTTGGAAATAGGATAAAAATTTTGATTTGCATATATTCACTTACGAGTAATAATTTATAATACAAATAATGATCAATGTATACTATTTTTTACCCCAAATTTCTTTATTTATTTATTTTTATAATTCGTATAAAATAATAATTATCGAAGTACTTCGAGGCTTAATAAAGTTGATACACAACGTTGCGATTAAATCATTTAATAGTATATTATGCGTTAAATAACTGCGAAATCAAAATAAACTGACATAAAAAAAGTATGCGATGAATCGAGCATTTTTCTATTCATGTCTTAGAGAGTTCCAGTATATGATTTTTTTTAAATTGAAAAAAATATGATTAAAACTCTATACGACTGAGCATAATGTAAGAAAAGACCAAACTTTTAGCAAATAAAAGAAACGACAAAAATTAATTCTAATTAAACATTTTCTAAACATATTGCTGATAATTAAGAACCTCACAATCAAACTGCGATTTTCTTAGCAAATCATACATAACATTTATAAGTGTTTAAATCAATATTTGGATCATCTCATTGAAGACTTCAATTGAAGTGAAAAAAGTTTAATCGCATTATTCAAAAACTTGTTTATTATTGTTTTGGATTTCCTTAATGTACACTTAATACAAGTTATTTACGAGTTTTCTCTGCTTATTTATTATTAAAAGTTTTCAGCTGAGCAAACAAAACATAGTTATTAATCGATGAAAAAATTGTTTTTTTATTGTGTAATTTTATTATACTTTTGAAGATATAAATAAAAGCTCATTATATAACTTTACAAGTAAAGAAAGAGAGAGACAAAATGTTTCATCGCACGTACAGCAGCCAAAACAAATCATTTAAATAATCTATTGATTAATATAATTGATTATTCGTTTTGACTGAAACATGCGTTTTTTTCGAAACGAAAAAAATGGGTCATCAAATGAAACAAAGAAACTAAAAATCCCGTATAAAATAAATATGACCACCAAATACAGTTTGATAGTGAAAAACGAAACATGACGAACAATATATTCTAAATATATACACAAAACTATAAATTATATTTTGATTCCTCACCTGATTCCGTTGATAAAGCAGTGGCGATAAGAAGTAAGGCGTATGCGATGATAAGAATAGAAACAAAGTTAAATCCCATTGTGTGCTGAGAGATGTGTAATGACATTTAACGAGAGATGCGTTTGGCCATAAAAAAAATATAGATATTTCAACGGGAAAATGGGCTCACAATAATAAAGAAGCTTAAAATGTATTTCATTTAACAATGGATATGTTTTTTTTCTTTCAGCAAACAATCAATTTCGTGCAATTTGCATATCACGTGTCGAAAACTTTCAATGTTTTAAGCGTATATTTTTCAATCAAGAAGTCATCACTCCATTATGTTTACTGTAGAAATGATATCACAAACAAGCAAATATAACACCGCTATAATGAACTAATGCCAAAACACAGCGATGGCAAAATAGTATATTTTTATTGCAAGACCACCCGTTAAGCGGTCGAACCAAACACTATTTATATAAAAGTACGGATCACCTTCACTATTATCACAACTTATAACTTTTTCGCACAAACATTTCCATTCAAGTTTGTTTCGAAGTCGAAGCGTGTGTGCGGTGTGTGTGTGTTTGTTGTTGTTGTTGTTTCACCTGTTGTTCTGCTTTTTGCATAGAGTTAGCGCACACTTGTTTCGGTTGTATAACTCGATACCAGTCTTGCGAACTCTCTTATTAAATCCCTTTAACCAAATTTACGAGCTTTGTACCCAATCTCTCGCCACCACTCCTTTTCTACTGGAATACCAATGAGAAAAAGCAAAGGACACCCTATAGGGATACTCGTAACTGGTCTCACGTTTTCAAGCAGAAAAAAGTGGTATTGATTATATAAAATAAAAAAGTGTGTGCTTTCATTAAAGAAGTAAATGCTTTCAAACGTATATAAGTATATAAATATCCACTTAAACTTATATAAAAAGAAAGAAAAAAAGTAATTGTGATAAAGATCTCATACTTTCTTCAATCGGTCTAAAGTTTATCAGTTATCAGCGTATAAAAGCGAAAAAAATTGCAGATTAATTTATGCATAATATTCGTTAATTGTGTACATAAGCAAATGTATTGCGAATGTTTTCGACTATGTTTAATTAAACACAATAATTACTATGGTTAGAAATGGCACTTTAATACATATCATAAATTAAAGTTTTTTTAAATTTTATTTTCGTTTACTTTTTTTTTGTTTTTCTTATAATGATTGTTTCAGACACATTAAGACTCGTATCCATTTAGTCCGCAATGTATCATAAAAGGCTTTTCTAATTGTATAAATAATAATTTTCTGTTCGCTGAAGCATATAATGAGAGGTAAATCGTAATGTGGAGCACTTATATGTATTATGGCTATGAATGATACTGCAAATATGATAAACACTTACGATTCACTGCCACTCCTCATACGTGCGGACTAACTGGTTATCTTCTAACACACACACACAACTAAAATACGCAAAAATTAGTTTCATAATACATTTTATTCGCTATAAGAAAAATTGCAGTTTAAATTGTTTATTATTATTATTTTTTCTTGTTTGCGGACAATGGTATGTACTGTATAGTTTAACTTTCGGTCAATTATTAAGTGAAATAAGACTGTGAAATAAATGCATGAGTTTTCTCCCATTCAGATTTCGCTTTAACACAAAACATTAATCGCTACACACATAGCACACTACACATTAACAATACGAGCATTATTTTGACAGTCACTCAAACGTATAATTGTTTACCCCTTTTAAAAACGTATTTAAACGTATTAGCCATTCGTTTCGCGAAAACGAAACCCAAGCCAAAAAAATTGAAATGAGTTATTAGTAATTTATTAAATTGACATAAAACTTCCTATAAAACGTTGGCAGTAATAAAAAAATTGATGCCATCACCGATAGAAACGAATCGAGGATATAAATTATCGCTTTGCGCGCACAACATACCCAATGACTTCTTAACCTTTTATTATATTTTCATTCTTCTCTATTATTTTTTAACGCGCATTACACTCGCAAAAACCTATTATTTTTATAAATTTTATATTGTATGCTCAAAGCGTAAATCATAAAGATTATTGGTGAAAATTCACCAACAAAACGAAAAAAGAAATTGAGAGCGCATTAAAAACACACGGATCTGTTATTGGCGCTGATTTATGCACGAAGCTGTGGTGAATATTAATTGATATGTTTATTTGATTCGCAATTTTGCCGATTCTCTATGTGTGATACTAGTTTGTCTATGTTATGTGTGTTTAACGGCAATATATTCGCGGGCAATCATTTTTTTTGATACTTATAAACACAAGATTTCCTGAAAGTTTATGTACTTTATCAGCAATATTTTAAGTTCTTTGCTCCTCTTTTTTCCACGTTTAAACTTCTTAAGGAGTTATTTAAGCGTCGTAAATAAAGGCAAATACCGTTTTGATGCATAAGTAACGAGAGAGACTTATCATCAGTTTTAAAAAAAACCAGCGATTCGTGTATTTAGATTTTAAAACCGTTTATTATAAGTTATGCCACAGTTAGAGTAGTGTTCTCTCGACACAGTAATTTTAATAAGTTTGCGAACGTCCAAATTAAATACAGTCACGTCACGGTTAGAGTGGTATGTACACTGTTATAAATCGAGATTAATAATAATATATACATAGTTATAGAAGTTTTATGCGCCATACAACAAAAAAAATCGCCATTCATTTAACGAAAAGTAATTATGTAACAATTTAGTTAAACTCGTTATTTCGTATGGTTAATTGCTTAAGTGATTGTTCAGCTTTTTTTCCATTATGTTATGAAACACAATAACGTTTCAAAAGGTGCCTTTCATTAATTTTTGGCAAAACAACAACATATTCAATATTAAAAAAAGGGGACACACAATTGCACACATAACAGAGAACTAATACATAGTCACTCGTTAGCACAATCAAAATTAATTAATGAGCAAAATAATCAATAAATAAGATAATCTAGAGTAAGAGAAAAGTCATTCTTATTATGGCCAAAAGTGCAGTGTTATATCCTATCATAAAACTTTTATTTTAATTTTTGTTGTTTTGTTTCGCGTGCAGTGTTCCGCGGAGTTATAACCTTTACGTATAATAATAACGTATATATTGATAATAAATTTAAATTTATAAAATAAAAAGAAAGAAAATAAAAGTTTAAAAAATAAAAATAAAAAAAAAGCGAAAATTTTATCTGCAAAATCAAAACGTTTATAATCAAACGTAAAAGGACGGGGTATTGTTATATCGCTGATAGATTGGCAGCGGAAATAACAATGTGTGAGAGAGAGTGTGTGCGCGGAAAGATTGTTATTTCATATTTTCAATTTTTTTTCTTTTTTGAAGCTAAACTAATAATGAAAAATTGCATTAAATAACGAAAGTTTTTGGGCTCACTTTTTCCTTTATAATTTTGCTTCTGCACACAATTTTCCACACTTTTCACAAAAAGGCTATAATATAATTGATGTGAAGCAGTTGATCCAGTATTTTAAAGCTACGGCGAACGTGATCATTGGGTGTGTCCACTCGTTTTCCCCAATTTTATATGCATTGCTATTTATCTGTAGGTTAATATTATATATGAAAAAAACTACGAGCTAAACATCAAAATATAAATAAATCAAAATCGTTTGACGCTTTTGGCACTACGTTCTCACATGTAGTGAATTTTGCGCGAAGTCGGTCGATATATTGTCTGATTTGCAATCTTGTTTTTTTCCATGCATGGGTATATTATGCTAAACAGTTTTTGCGCTAAAAAGCTAATAATTTAATAATTATCAAACTGTAATATCTTTTTTAGCGGAGAGTTCGTTAAAAAATAGCTCAATATAAAAAACATAGATGTGAACTTGAAGATACAAAGACTCTCGGAGTTAGGTCAGGGAGAGTCGGATCACTTTTATTTAAAAATATTATTTATATTATTAATACGCTGTATTTAGAATTATATACCTCAACAATAATAATCTTTTAGTTAAAAAAATTAGAAAACTGCTATGTTTAATTCGTCTGTTCATGTATAATCTGTTAATTGTGTTAGACATCCTTGGATTACGCCGTACCCAAATCAGAACGACATTGCAAGGATATCTACAGGATATTTTCATAATTAGGCACATAAATAAAGCGTGTAATTATACCTAGAGCTAAAAATATATTATTTAAAACTTAACGGTTGTTTTTTTATATATAAATATTTGAGTTTAACTAGAATTTAAATATATGGTTTAAAAACCATTTGTCACAATAAGAATAAAAGTTAATCTAAATAATTGGGCATAAAAGCGGATTTTTAATTCGATTTACCTTGGCAATATATTTTTTAAAAACAAATTAAATCTCTATAGTAATTGATATATTACTATGTACAGCATAATAGCCGATATTTGTCACGATATAATTCATAACATTTTTATCGATTCCGCTTAAAATGCTGTAATCTATATAATGCTTGTGTGTTACAATTACATATTAATATCGATATGAAAATCATTGACGATAAGAAAAAAATGAGTAAAGAGTAGGAGTTGTATAATTTGAATATTATAATAAATCCTTTTATCACGTTGTTTAGGCTAAATTGGATTCTCATTAATAATGATAAAACATTCAAAAGAAAAAAGTTAGAAATTATACAAATATTTAAATAAAAATATTATTTTTTTGGAGAAAAAAAGTAGATCTCAATTATAATTTTAAAAATTTAAATTATACAGTATTTAGGAAAATGAAATTATACAGTTTGACGTGTAATAAATAAACGTATTAGAGTTCGTATACATTTTAGCAACGAAAAAAATATTACACATAATTATGTCGGACCCAAAACACATTAATTTTTTTTATTGATTTTATTTAAATTTCCATTGAGTTTTTTTCTCACTTTTTTCGAAAATAAATTTCGCCAAACTTTTAATTCAATTAAAAAGAATGAGAGCGAACATCGAATGTTTTGCAATGTAAGCTTATTAGGTGTGTATCCACAACAGAGAGGGGAGCGCAGGAAACGTATAGTACAGTATAATCATTAGAAAGTTCTACTAATGTCAAGATAAGATTTTCGTTGCAAATGAAATTTAAATTAATCGCGTAAAAGCTCTACTTCAAATGGCAAATCTTACCTCAAAATATGTTTTTACGATATCTTAGTATGAAAGTTATAGCAGATAGTTTTTAAGGCAAATAGAATATCAGACTGTTTTCTCCTAAACTCATTATAAAATAAAGCTATTATCTATTGATCTACCAATATTATCCTGTTATTTTCTGATTTATACACTTAAAATGATTTTGTTGATCGAATATGACTGAACTTAAAAATTTTGCTTTAATTACACATGAAATCATTGGATTCAGTAAATTACGACTTCGATAATCTACGATTACTTTGCACACAAAAATAACCTTGACCTCAATCTGTGATTGGTATTATTATATGTAATATTTTTATCACACTTTGTCACATTTGTGGATTAATCAGTCTGTTTCTTCATCACAGTTATTCGTTCCGTATCTCTATCGTACTTCGACTGCATGTATCTTTGCTGTCACACTCCGATAACTTGACCAAAAACTAATAAGCTTTTAAGTCAGTTACAATATGGTTAAAAGTCGGTTTCAAATCTTTTAGAAGCGTTTTTGAGTGGAAAATTATGATGATTAATTCATTTGTAAATTTGTAAATGCTATTTATTAGATACCAGAGGTTCAACAAGATTAGAAACAAATCGCATTATTCTTGAAAATCAACTATGATTTCTAAAAGATGACTCAATTTTTTTGGAAAATTTAAATGGTAATATGAAAAGAGCAAAATTTAATTGATGGCTTGAATAGCAGTGATGCATGTCTTCCATAAAAACAACTTTAAAATTTTTTGTTAATATTTTCCTAAATAAATTTTCGTCATTTTAGGTATGTTTACAATATCGGTCAAATCGCTACACTAAATTCTCTATCAATCATAAGCATATGACAAGGTTAACAATGTAAACTTAGACATTTTTACCTATAATCACAAAAGGTTTTTAGAGTGTGGCTGACGCTTCGCGATGCTATGCTCCCATTATCATAACTAAGGTATATATCATGTTTGGGTTCTTTCGAAATACACCAACAGCCAGTCCAAACACTTCCTGCTGTTTTACTTGTTAGCAAATTTAATATATTTTTCTTCCTAAAAGCATACGGCTTTATTATAATCAATTTCATTATTCCATTGTAGTTTAAAACTCTCTGCTAATATATTTTTTTAATGGAAAACACACTGTAAACATGTACAATATTAGAGATGAATATCGTGATACATAAAGCGGCGAAAAAACTTTTCATTTTTTTCTAAATATTCATTATAAAATATTTATAAACTTCTTTTCGTTTATTATTATTTGCAATATTTTGTGTTTGATTTACAGTAATATCTCACACTAGAAAAAATCGATTATAACTTTTTTTTGCTAACGAAAGCTAAAAATAATAAATAATATATGTTGAGAAAAAAGTATGCTTAATAGTTTCAAACTACTATTATTACGAGGTTTTTTATTCTCTACTTAGCGTACACAATTTTTAATCTTTTATGGCTTCCATGAGAAAAAAACGACTCATAAACGACTTTAACAATAACTTTTCTAAATCAGTAATAGTTTTTCTAAAGTTGAAAATAACTTTTTTCTGCGTTTTGTTTGATTATACTTTTTTTACAAAACTCCTTATAGGAATTACATAACAATTTTCGATTTAATGATTGTAACTCTAGACACTCCACTCAATAACAACTTCGAATACGGGTAATGGTGAACACAATCGCGTAGAACTGTATAGTTAAAAACGCATTTTTCACCCAAACAATAGTTTACACTAAATACCTGTTAACCAAAAAAATATGTGGCTATTAGCGAATAATGTATTACACGATCGTTTAAAAAGTTAGTGCTTTATTATTATATTTAGAATATAATTAAATAGGAGTGCAAAGTTGCAATTTAGCGCACAAACGCACGCATACTTTGAAATGCTATCGTTTTTTTTGTTACCAGTGGTAAACAATTGCTTGAAACCTAGCAAAATGTTGTTTCGGTGTAATAAATCAAAAAACGTTTTTTTTTAATTTTCAATAGAAGGCCTTTTTATTTATTTTGCTTATTTAATTCGCGCAAAAAAAACACTTATAAATGTTTAATAAAATTTAAACTTAATATATTATGCGAAATAAAAGAGGTAAAAACTAACTTTTGTTGTGTTCCCAAATGTATTACACATTTAATTCCCTAATTTTTCATTAATTTTGCGTAATTAAATTCTAAGGCAAAATATAATTGATAACAGGATAGTAGCTATTAATTAAGAAAAGTTTCTTTAAAATTTTTAGCTTAAAATCACGAGGAAAAAACGATTTAGAAAAGAGCAAAACGAATATTTTCGAAAAAAATTTGGTTTCTGCAAATTTTATTTATGCCAGTCAGCGATTATTTTGAAATGTCTCAGCGAAAACAAAATAAACATATTTGTTTTGCTTTTTTCGTTTTGACTCCAAGCTAATTACAGTCGCGATCTCCATATTTCTAGCCGAAAGCTGTTTCACTTTTCATTTCGCTGTTTTGCCGGAACGCAGCACAAAAAAGATACTTCTATTATTATTTCAGCCAAAATGGTATTTTTCATTGGGAATAATTGGGTTACATTCTAAATATAATTCTAGTTATTTTTCATTAAATTTCCTTTTTATGCAAATTTAGTGTCATTTTATTTTAATTTCTTTTTGCTTCGAATTATGAATTTCTAATAAATTAAATTAAAATAATAATTACTAGAATAAAACTAATAAAACTAGATTGATCTTATGAAATGAGAATGCTTTTAGTTTTTCCATTCTATTTTAACGGCTGAACAAATTAATTTTATTTTATTATTTTTAGAATAAATCTACGTTTAACCATTCAGCGTAGAAGTATAGTTAACATTTGATCGCAACGTTTAGTGCCGTATTGAGTAAATTCCATTTCAGAAGCACCACTTGAATTGGCCAAAACACACTCACAATGTAAATTGAATTGTGTACAAAGAATTATAAAATGAATGGAACCTTTTAAACTACTTTATTATGATAAAAATAAGTTAGATCAAACTTTTGTTAAGTTTTGTTTGCGCAGTGTCATGCTTATAAATTGAATTTGGCCAATTTCATAAAGTTTTTAAAAATAGAGTTAAGGAACTGATTGAAAAAGCATTTTTGACATTTTAATGAATAACATTACAATACACTAAGTAAGTGTGACTGGTTGGTTCTGTACAATACGCTAAAGTTTAAATTTTTTATACCGTAACATGGGTGACCATTTGTTATTAGGGAAAATCTGGAGCAATTTTAACTTAGGAATATTTACTTAGCGAAATAATATATACGTAACTTTTGATTTGAAGCATAAGTATTAAACATAATAAATTTCTTTAAGGCACCTGAAAATCCAAAGATAAAATCCAGAATCATTTCAGAAAACCTGAAGGTTTTATTATCCATCTGTAACAAAGAATATTACTTTTAGAAGAAAATTGTAAATTCTCTAACAGACATAGTATCAAATATATACGCATTTTATTGAGCAAATAAAGATAAAATATAACTTTAGTTATAAATGGATATAAATGTTGAATTGAAACCAGTGCCTAATCATATGCTTTATAACATTGTAATAAATTTGATCCTTTATTAAATAAAAATTAATTTTAGTTTTTCCTTAATTTCAATCGACTATCGATTTTAAAATCAGCCATTCTATTCTTATTAATAATTATTTCGATTAAATAATAATAATGATATATTTAATTTAGATACAACTTCTAAACTATATAATTTTAACTCTAAGATAAACATTATAATTAAACGACAAATTTGATTTTTATTTCCAAAGATAAAAACGTTTTAGCAGGAAAATAAAGGCGCAACAAAAAAGGTTTACGAATTGATTTATTTATAGATTGCGATCAAATTGTAAATCTTGGGACGTGTAGAGTCAGTTTATTTAGAATGAGTTAAGTTTATGAACATTTTTCGGGGTTTAGTTTGAATAGGGGAAAAGAAATAAAATTTGTTAAAAAGGAAACAAATAAAAATAATTACAAATAGATATCTCAAACCGTATTAAAACAAACAAAACCTAGAAAAAAACAAAACAATACAAAAATAGAGTGTATTTATGCATAACTATATTATTTATATTTGTATTTGAATCAAAAAAATTTACATTTACGGTTTAATTTATTATGTAGAAAATGTTTTGATATAAATTATATACTTCCCTATTTTGTAATTTAGCTAAATTATTATGCCCAGCGATTAAAGCTAAATAAAAGGTTTCCTAGATTCATATATAAAACATAGCGAAATATGTAAAGCAATTCATTTTAATGGGTAAAAAAGGTATGGCAATAAACGCATACTTATCATAATAATGCGCATTTTAATACAATTTTCAATTTAAAAACCACCTACAACAACAACGATAACAAAAAAACAACAGTAACAGTAATGCAACCAAAATACCAAAACAACTTTTTTTGCGCAAGAGGTTTCGTTTGCAGCAAAAAAAAGTTGAACGCTGTATGCTTATTTTTTTGGCTGAGTGTGAACTAATTTCAAGATCGATCTAATTTTGCAATTAACCCAATATCGTGTTTTTATTGCGCGCATAAATAAAGAAAAGTAACAAAATAGATATAAAAATCATTTTTTATTATTCACGCGTTTTTACTCTAGAAATGTTGTTTTAATCTTTTAGTGGGGTTTTAGTGGCGTTTTTTTTTGCAGAAATCTCTCACTTAAACTAAATCGTATGACATTGAATGTTAAAATACTTGCTCACAAAATTTTTTTAATCAGTTAAACAAATCTATTAAATTAAAATGTTTTATAATTTGCACCATAATTTGGTAGAATAATAAACAGATACACAACTGCGAGCTATTGTTTTATTAAATTAATAACTGTACCGAAAGGTCAGACACTTAATTCGAAAAACGCGATTACATTAGACGTTTAGTTTAGCTATAGTTTCGAAAATTGTAATAATGATAATAAAAATCTGAAAACTTTTAGTTTTATTGTCACAAAGAGGTGCCGGCGTTTTAAATAATTTTATTTAAATTATTTTAAAGTCTTATAAACTCCGTAAAAGTCAAACAAATCATAAAAATTAAATTTTTAAATCATGATAATTTAAGTATTCCGCTAATTCTAACACATTTATGCTAACATATCCTTATAACGCTTTTTTCAAAGTAATAATAATTA
>JAQIXJ010002694.1:0-15018 GCA_034700185.1 Phthiracarus laevigatus | reverse complement strand
TAGGAATAGAATAGGAATAGAATAGGAATAGAATAGGAATAGAATAGGAATAGAATAGGAATAGAATAGGAATAGAACTGAAACAAAATAAATTATAAAAGAATAGAAAAATATGGGACTATCAGGATAAAAGATTACAATAACTTATTAAAAGTGTTTGAATAGATGTGAACATACTCGTTGGGCGCAATAGGAATACTCAAATCCCCAGCCCAGTCAAATGAGTGTCAAAATGAGATATTAACTCAAGTAAGCTTAGTATAACTCTCTGTATATATGGAGTTAATAGCGGATCTAAAGTGAAGCGTGAGCTGAGTCGTAGCCGCTTGTAATGCCGTATCAATTATCTGTTGAATAAAACGCATTTGCTCTACCATTGTAATCCATTCCAGTGATTTCCATGGGGTTAACGTATTATTTAATAGCTACTGTCGTCTAAGACAATGTGGCATTCTAAAGAAAAATTATTATTTTACTCTTATTACAGTATACTGTTAATATTCAATGAAAATTTTTTAAGTTTTATCCATTTTACATCTTTTAGCTCACTTTTTTTAAAGAAGCGACCTTATGCTTTTCACACTATCCATCCTTGTCATTCTTTTGTCATATTTACCCAATAAGGCATGCAAATTGATGGGTTAATATTTTGCAATTCTTTTTCAAATTCACCGATTAACCAAAAGTGCCAACGGAGAGCTGTGCTGAATTTTGTGTTCAGCTCCCCAGTAGGTAGAACAAAAAGTAGTAATTTGAAAATATTGTTGAATTTAATTTACTGGATGCTATGACTGTTATAAAATATTTGTTTATTGATTTAATTTTATAATAATTATTTGATGGGTTAATAAGCTAACAGGCGAAAGTCTTAAGTAGTTGCTCTTATTTTATTAAACATTTGTTATTTATTATTGAATGTATTCTATTTTATTTCAACAAAAATGCCATACAAAACGAAAATTAATAAATTGGTTCGCACAAGATTAATTAAAAAGCAAATTTCTATCAAAATAATTTATAAATTTATAAAGATTAGTGGAATTATAATTTATACGTATGGCGAACAATAACCAGAATTAGATAAATCATCCATGAATTCATCAAATACAGTTTGTCCAGCGTCATTAAAGCCAGTTACATCCCAATCGGCAACAGCAGCAGTGAATGCCTGATACTGTCGCTGACCTTCTGGTGTTGCGTTTAATGGAACAGCCCTCGGCATTTGTTTACACGAATTACTCACTGGATTACAATCGTTGCTAATGTCGGTGAAATAATGGTCAAAAAATGACCAGTTATTCTCCGAAAATTTAGGATAATATTTCTCAAAAATCAATGGAGGTAATGAGTCCTTTAGTCTTTGAGCCGCAACTGGCAATGGACCTGAATCACAAAGTGGGCGAATTAGGATTGGAAGTGTAGGTAAAGATGGCAGTGGTGGTAGTGGTAGTAATGGTGGTAGTAGTGTTGATAGTTCAGGCACACATGTATAATTCAAATTAGTTAACGGTAATATCGCCTCTAAAAGCAAATTTTGGTTAACTATATAGTTGATTGGTTTAATAATATTGTCATATAAATAACACATATCTCCATATCCAAACTGAAAAGTTTCTTTTACGTATACATCAGTATAGTAATTAAAAGTTGCGTTATCGATATTAGGAACGCTTCGCGTTGACGTTTCATTATTATAGACAACTCCTGCGTTGAACGTAGCCGGTACTAAATAAATATCTTCTTGATTACTTAATTGCCATAATTCTTCTTGTAAATCAAAATACAAGTGAAATATATAAAACAAAGGACTGTTAGGATAAAAAATTGTATTAGAATAACTTGTTAAAAATCTTCAATTTTAATTTGAAGTCATACTCGTTGGGCGCAAGTGGAACACTCATGTCACCATTCCATCCACCAATTGACAAATGAGTTTCAAAATGACTGGCTAACACAGATAATATCAATCTCTGAAGATAAGGAGTCAATAGTGGATTAGAAGCGATAGGGAGAACGGAGAAGAAATTTCCCGAAGTTGCAACCATTTCTGGCGTAATTTGATCGTAACCCGCTGCTATCACCATACTAATCAAGTATGGGTAAAGTCGCAATTGCTCTACCATTGTATACCATTCCTGTGATTTGAACGGGTATAACGTATTATTCATTCTCCACTCTCGTCTAAGACAATGTGGTGTGGGATAAGTACAGGTGACGTTAGCGAATGGTCCATCGGGTACGCAGTAATCGTTCGATTCGTTACCCGCGTGACCGAATATATCCCAAACTATACTTTCTTCGGGGTAAGCAAAATCTTGACCAACATTCTAAAATAAAATAATTATATTACCATATTTTAAGGACAATAATTATTTAGCTCGCATGACTTTACTTTATATCGCTCGCATCTTTTGAATAAACTAAATTTATTATTAACGTAAATTATTGTTAAGCATACTATAATACTTCCTTTTTTGTATTTAATGTTGTATATTACTGTTTGCTTTTAAATTTAAAAAATGCTAACTACATGCTATTCGTATACATCGGAACTTATTGATTATGCTGAAGAATCATCAAAATTAATATAGTTAAAACTTTTGGAATTCGATTTTATAGCCTGCATATTATAAATTACGGTACTTTTTTATAATAATCATGAAGCCAGTTCCATATTGCCTCCCACCACTTTTTAGCTCACTTTCTTGACTAGCTTTTCCGCACTAGCTTGACCGCGGACATTAGGACGTATTTTATATTCGTTAATTTTGACTTGTTAGAAAACTGTAGACTAGATATTAATTAAATTATTTATTAAATAAACTTATTAGCTTAGATTAAAGTAGAAAGAAAGTGAGCTCTCTATGAATGTGTCGTTCTTGTTTTTAAAAGTTTAGTAATTGATTTACCTAACCAAACTTTTTCCAACCCAACCCAACCCGCCTATAGCCAACATTAAAATTTTTTATTAGATTTAGCCATTTCATTCTACTTTTCTATATTAGCAAAAAGTTACTTATTTTCAATTTAATAGCTTCTAATGAATAATAAAAACAAATTCGTGGATTCATTATTAATTCATGGCCAAATTTATTTAATTTTCTTAAATCTATAATAATTATTCCCTCACTTAATTCAATAAATATCGTAATAAAAAATTACTTATATATAAAATTTTCCAAATACTAAATAAAATTTAAAAATAGTTCAAAGTATATTTACCCAATAAGGCAAACAAATTGAAGGATTAATATTTTGTAATTCTTTTTCAAATTGATTGATAAACCAAATATGCCAACGGACGCCTGAACTAAATTTGTGTTCCGCTCCCCAGTAGTCCGAATGAATTTTAGTATAATTTCCAATAACTCCATTTGAATAAAGTTCAACCCAAGCAGATGTTAAATTTTGTCTCTCTTCCTCTGACAAACATTTAATTTCTTTTCGAATACAAGGAGGATTATTCTCCGATATGGGACACGCGTCTCGTATTGGATCTGTAGTACCAAAACGCCTCTGAAGATAAAGTTGTGTGGTCTGTATTTCTTTATCGGTAAAGGAAGTTTCTTGCTTACACTGACGATAGATTTGATCATAACATTGTTGCTCTGTTTGAAGATTAGTTTTTACATTAATTTTTTAAGTACGTTGGGTTTATAAAATAGACTCAGATTTATCAAGTACGTTAATTGGTTAATACATTTTCCTATTAAAATCTATTACTAGTAATTTATGCTAAAGAAATGTCACTAGAGAGTTGATAGATACTTAAAATTTAAATTTCAATATATAGATTTACCTGTTAGCGTGCATTGAGAAACTAAAAAAGAAAAAAAGATTTCAATTAATAACTCTTATTGAATAATTCATGGCTCAAAGCTTTTTAAAATACAAAATTAATAATTATTAATTAAATCACTTCTAAGCAATTTATTTTTAATTGATTTAAGTTTAATTTCAGACAAAATAATAATTTTAGTTCTAAAAGCATTACTTACATCGAATTTCTACAATGAAAATTGTAATTATTAGAAACAAAGCTGAAACTTTTATGAAACTCATATTTAATAGAGAATATATTTTATCGAAACCAAATATATAAATGAAAGGCTTTCGAAGAAACTCGACTTTTATACCTTTATTGCAAAAACAATATCTGGTAAATTTATTAGATAATGAAGTCTGGTGAGTCAGTTAGAAAAATTTTATTACGTTATTTTTGACGTAAAACCAATTAAATCAAAAATTAAATTACGAAATCAGAAGCAATAAAATGTTTAACAGCAATTACCCTGAATACTCGTAGATGATTCGCAACCTTTTATTGTCCGCAACATAGTTACCATAGTTTTTACAAAATAATTTTTATCTAACTTTGCAAAATTCAGATATATGGATTTGACTATTCTGGTTGTCCGTCAGTTTGTGTACACTCTTACTTTAATTAAGGGATTTTGATCTTAACTCAAATAATGGGATTTTACCAATTTCTTACTTTAATAAAGGCAATTTCACCTATTTTTTGTTCTTATAAAGTGATTTTGACCTATTTCTTAAGTTAATAAAGGGATACTGATCTTTAATCTAATAAAGTGATTTTACCAATTCTTAGTTTAATAAAGGGATTTTCACCTATTTCTTATTCTAATAAAGGGATTTTGATCTATTAAGTTAATAAAGGGATATTGATCTTTTCTCTAATAAAGGGATTTCACAAATTTCTAATTTTATTAAAGGGATATTCACCTTTTTCTTATGCTAATTAAGTGATTTTGATGTTAAAAAGGACAAAATATAGGGTCAAAATTACAAAAAGTATGTTCAAAACTGGCATTTAAAGGGTCAAAAATGGACAAAATTCCGTCAAAATAGGAAAGAATCTGATAAAAATAGCCAAAATTTAGGTTAAAAATTGAGTGGCATATGCCTTTTTTGTTAAAAAATAACAAGAATTCAGTCTCAAAATAGCATAAAAAAATACCAAAAAAACTGGCCAAAATGTACCAATTTAGGCAAAAATGACCAAAATAAAGAATAAAATTTGAGTGGCATATGCTTGTTTTTGCCATAAAAATAGTGATTTTCAGATTCAAAATTGCAAAAAAACATTACCGAAAAACTAGCCAAAATGGGCAAAATTAGGCTAAAATGTCAAAATTTGATTAATAATAAAACTAGCATATGCCGGTTTTTGCTGTAAAAATATTGACTTACAGACTCAAAATGGTGAAATATTACTAAAAAAATGACCAAATAGCAAAACTAGGCTAAAACGACAAAAATTTGATAAATAACTTAAGTGGCATATGCTTCTATTTGCAGTAAAATTATAGATTTTTAATCTTAAAAATTTTGCAAAATCTAGTCAAAATAGGGGAAATTTGGCAAAAATGTCAAAATAAAAAGTGGCATATGCCACTAATAAGCGATAATAAAGTGATTTGTTTTTGATTTCATCTGCTTTTAAAATAATGTTTAACTTATGACAGAAAATATAAAATAATGTAGTATGAAAAAAGCGAGCAACCATAAACTTATTAAAAATTTAAATAGCAAAGTCAGATATTATGACCGTATCGATCTTTTTTTATTTTTGCTTAGTTTTTACGCGGCCCATCAATGAGAATTTAGGGTAGTTAAATGTTAAATTGACATGCATTTTTTTATAACACATGCTAAATATTTCGAGTTATATAACAAATGTTTTTAAACGAAATGAGTTGACATGACATAACATAAAATTTAAGCAATAAAATGTCAAACCGCTTCCAAAATAATAATCTCAAATAAACGTCATTTTATTCATAATGAAGAAGTTATTAAAAAACTTAATGACTTGATTTAACGATAAGATTAGTCCACAATATTCTATTAGATTATTTATTTTAACAAATTTAAGCAAGTTTTAAACATCAGTTTTAAACAATTATAACTAACTATGTTTAAAAAAAGAGAAATTTATTTGAACAAGATTAAGAGATAATATTAACTTTTTAAAGTTAAATGTTATTTGCTTTCTAAACCTTTAGACAAAAATTAAATATATTTACCTAAAGATATGAGCTTAAATATAGACGATTAATGATAAGATAAAGGACTAATTACAAAACAATAAAACTTAAAAAACATAAAGTAACTATTTTTTGTTACATGTGGAATAATACTAATTTTATAGCCTTTTGTCATAAAGATTCCCGAATAGTAAAAAACAAGAACGACACATTCAGAGAGAGCTCACTTTTCCAATGTTAATGAAAATTTATGGAAACAATTAGATCATGTCCCTTCAATACGTGATTGTAGACGTACGGATTTACAGACGGATGGACAGACAGACAGAAAGAAAGACAGACGGACATGGTCAAATCCATAAGCTCGACTTTTATCCAAAAAATGAGCTAAAAAATCTAATTTATCTGTTAATTTATCAATTGTATTATAAGTGGAAACAAAACATTCACTTTTGCTATATATAATTAATGATGGCAGAAAGATCAAGTTCATGCAAGCTAGCATTAATGATGAAGAAATTATTAGATAAGTCTATTGATTATACGATAAGATTTATATACAATGAATAATCTATAGTTCAATTTATTGTTGAAAATTTAAGCAAAAATTGATGTTTCAAACAACTATAACTAAGTTAGAAATTGGTTTGTACAATATTAAGACCTAATGTTAATTTTTGCGTTTAAATTGCTGTTATTTGTCACATTCAGACCCTTTAAACAAAATGTGAAACTAATTATCTAAAGATATGAACGTAGACAATTAATTAGAGATGAAAGATTTAGGCGGTCTAACCATTGGCTTAAGCTGAACCTACAGCCTTAGCCTATGTTTTTTCGTAGGCTTTGGCTGTAGCCTAGAGTCTAAGCCTACAATGTTTACCCTAATACTAAAATTTTTCCAACACTTGCTTAATATTTCGAATTAGGTCACATGTTTTTGAATGTAAAAAGTTGACATGAAAAAAATAAATTTGAAGCAATAAAATGTTTAACCGCATCCAAATTCCATAATTTTAATCTTCAATAAACGTCATTACATTAATAATAAAGGAATTATTAGACAGTTTATTAATTATATGATAAGATTAATATAAAATGAATAATCTTTAAGCCAATTTATTATTATAAATTAAAGCAAAAATTGATCAGTTTCAAACAATTATAACTAAG
Source organism: Phthiracarus laevigatus (assembly GCA_034700185.1). Taxonomy (NCBI): domain Eukaryota; kingdom Metazoa; phylum Arthropoda; class Arachnida; order Sarcoptiformes; family Phthiracaridae; genus Phthiracarus; species Phthiracarus laevigatus. Next base: position 7,834 of record JAQIXJ010002694.1, on the reverse strand, counting down.
TTAGAAATTGATTTGAACAAGATTAAGAGCTAATGTTAATTTTTTCCTTTTAAATTGGTATATTATTTGTCGCATTCAAAACCTCTTAACAAAATGTGAAAATAATTACAAAAAGATATGAAGGTAGACGATTAATTACATAATAACAGAATAATTAATTACAGCTCAATAAAACTTAACAGAAATAACACAATGTACCGATTATTTGATACACGTGGAAACAATATAGATTATTTTTATTTTACACTTTGGTTATAAAGATTCGCAAGTAGTAAAAAAAATATTTAATCACTCACACAATTTATTTGGTTTGGCACAACTCACACGAAGTTTGGCAAAAAGAAGATGTCAATCAATATCGATGTCTTATTCGGTTTTCTAAAATTACTTACGGAATAAGAATACTAGTGTAGTGTATTTGACAAGTGAGAGTCAAACGTTGTTGGTTTACCAACGACTAGTAGTAATATGGACAGTATAGGGCACGCATTAACGCGTAACCTATACTTAGACTATTGCTGAAGAAGAATAGTAGTAAGATTAATAATCACTGAAGAGGAATGGTACCACCGAAGCATAAGTGTACCACAATTACCAACAAAGTGAATTGCATGTAAAACATACGAATTATTGAAGTAAGAAATAACGATTGAAATAAGCACTGAATATGTTTAATGAGTTCCTATACAATGAGTATAATAGCGATAATTTAATTGAAGTGTATACTTCATAAGCAGAAAACAGTCATGTTTTAAAAATCAACTAATAAGTAATATTGAAATATAAAGCAAATCAAAATCATATATTAGTCATAAGCATTGACTAATGAACCAATTCTTGAACATTAAAGCAAGAAATTATAAGTAATTAGAAATATCTATAAAACTGTAGAAATGTAATTATGACTAGTGATGTGACTTGGTTTCACAAACACTATAACTAGTTAGTAGTAATTTGGCATTAAAACTGGGAAAACAATTTACTCTTCTAGTATTAAATGATCATTTTCATCGTATCATAAATGTATTGATACTTTAAACCTCGATAGCTTAGCAATAAATTGAGCGAGGTTTCTGCACTAATGAAATTGCCAAAATATTTAAATACAAAATATTTATAATACGAACTTTGAATTCAGAAATGTGTCGATGAATTGTATTTGATAGCTTGGGTTAAGCAATTGCGTGGAATTTATTTAAATGGAACAGTTGCCATCATATTGGTCCATTTAAATCTTAAATTATGAATGAGTGGTTTAGCGCATATCTGAAAATAAATTATCTTTTGGACAAATCTATTCGTCCATTATTAGTATCTGCATTTATTATATATTCAACTCAATATAAAAAATTTCTTCAAACACTTCGCGAACCTTTTCTCTATGTGAAGTTTAAACCCTTAATAATAATTACGAAAATTTTTACTGAGACGTTTGATAGGGTTTCTTTGCCGGGATTTTTTCTATCTACATCAAAGTACATCGCACTCATAATAATTCAAGATTTATATTTTATTACCGTTTTTATAATTATTTTAAATTTTGAATAATTAATGTTAACTTTAAAATCAATTGTGTTACGTTCTTAAAACCAAAATAAAGATGACCACAGACAGACAGATAAATAAGCTATATAAGGGTAATGTTGAAGCGCGTTCAGATGGATTAAAATTGAAATTAGTTATTTGATAAAATTTATGAACTTAATTTACTGGAAACCATTACAAATCGTCATTACAATCACGTCTACAATATTTGTTTATTGATTTAATTTTATTATAATTAGTTATAAATGCACAGGTCAGGATCATTAATGTCCTAACAAAATTCCGGCCTGAACCTGGTACTTACAAACCATTTTGGGCCTGAACCTTAAGTATTTTTAAGGACTCCGAGCAGGTCCAGGTCAATATGGCAGAGACTTGAACCCGGACTCGGTGCTCATTTACATTAATTTTAAGTAAACAAGGAGTAATTTTATTAGTTATGCATATTTTTATTCACTTATGAATTTTAATTTTCTCGTATACTCCTTCATCCCCCTGCCCCGCATCTCCTTTATTCCTCGTCCCCGTGTATCTTGCATCAATTCGCTCCCAGCTCTACTTGAGATTATTTTGAAAACTATACCACAAGACCAGTTTTGCAGTTTAACAAATTTAATGCTTATTTGTTTTATGCAAGCTCTATTGTCTAATTATACTTAACTTACTGTTAGTGAAACCTAATGTTGATAGAAATGTTTTGCTGCAAATATTTTTATTATTTAAATAATAATTAAAAGTTGTTTTGGAGTTAATAATTTTTTTGCTGGTATTTTGAAGTATAAATAATCGCTTATTTTCGTAACTCAAATTCCAAAATAGTTTGTTAATAGTGTTTTGCTCACTTAAACAAAAACATTGATTGCAATTAAATTTACATTTTTTAATATCACATAAACCTAGAACTTTATGATCATTAATATTTAATCTGTTTTTAAAACTCATTTTTTAAAACTCTAAATAAGAACTCAATTTCACAAACAAATAACTATATATCACACTATTGTTTTTGTTGTTTATAATTATACGCGCTTTAAACTTGTTTTAAAATTTAGTTGATTTGTGCGCTATGTTTAGTTTTAAGTTGTGAAAACTCGTTTTCACTCAAAATCACAATATACTAAGTCCTTATCGTTAAAGGAGTGCAGTATAGTTCTCCGTATAAGTGAAAAATGAAAAATATGGGACTGTCAGGATGAAAGATAGTATTACAATAACTTATTAAAAGTGTTCATTTTTAATTTGAATATATGCGAACATGGCATGGAATCGTTGGGCGCAATCGGAATACTCTAATCCACAGGCCAGCCACCAATTGACAAATGAGTGTCAAAATGAGATATTAACGCAAGTAGTATAACTCTCTGGATATATGGAGTCAATAGTGGATTTAGAGCGAGTGGGAGAACAGACACTAAATTTGGCGAAGTTTCAATCATTTCTGGCGTGAGTTGAGTCGTAGCCGCTTGTAATGCCGCATCAATTATCTGTTGATTGTAACGCATTTGCTCAACCATTGTAAACCATTCTGGCGATTTCCACGGGTATAACGTATTATTCAATCGCCAGTCTCGTCTAAGACAATGTGGTGTGGGATAAGTACAGGTGACGTTAGCGAATGTTCCATCAGGTACGCAGTAATCATTCGATTGGTTACCCGCCTGACCGAATATTTCCCAAATTATACTTTCTCCAGGGTAAGCAAAATCTTGAACAAAATTCTAAAGAAAAATTATTATTGTCACTAGTAAAATAATTTTAATATCCAATGAAAATATTTTAAGTTTCATCCATTTTACATCTTTAACTCACTTTTAAAGAGGCGACCTTATGCTTTTGACACTATCCGTCCGTCCTTGTCGTTGTTATTAATAATAGAAATTAATTACTAATTTTTAATCGCTTCTAACCAAATTTCAAGTCATAGATAATAATTTATGTTTAATAATAATAGTCAAATAAATTTAATTTTGTTAACACACATTATCTTAATTTTATTTCTTTGAATCTAACTAAAAAATATAGCATTTATTAAATAATATTTACCCAATAAGGCATGCAAATTGATGGATTAATATTTTGTTATACTTTTTCAAATTCACCGATGAACCAAAAGTGATGTGCTGAATTTGTGTTCAGCTCCCCAGTAGTCAGAATGGCGTTTCGTATAATTTTCGACCACACCATTTAAATAAAGCTGTACCCATGCAGAGGTCAAATTTTGTCTTTCTTCCTCTGACAAACATTTAATTTCTTTTCGAATACAAGGAGGATTATCCGCCGATATAGGACAAGCGGCTCGTATTGGATCTGTATCACTAAATATTTCCTGAAGGTATAGTTGTGTGGTCTGTATTTCTATATCGGTAAAAGAAATTTCGTGCGTACATTGACGATAGATTTGATCATAACATTCTTCCTCTGTTTTTAAATAAATTTTTAGATTAAATTTTTATGTATGGTTGCAAAATGGGCTTTGACTTATTTAGTTTCTTAGGGTTAATAAATTTTTCACATTATAATATATTACAGTAATTTAGGATAAGTAATTGTTAGTTACGGATAGTATGTTACTCTAAATTTAAAGATATAGGTATTTATTTACCTGTTAAAGTGCAATGAGAAACTAAAAAAGAAAAAAGATTTCAATAAAAAATTTATTATTAAATATTTCACGACTAAAAGCTTTTTAAAATACAAAATTATTAATTATAAATTAAATCAATTTAAATTTCTGTTCACAAAAAAAATTATTAAATTAATACTTACAGCGAATTTGTCCATTGAAAGTTGTAATTATTAGAATTAAAGTTGAAACGTATATAATACTCATATTTAATAGAGAAACAGATTTGTCGAAACCAAAAATATTAATATAAATTTTCTAGAATTCTCTTCTTACATAGTTTTGATAAAAATCGAAATATGAAGGCTGAGGCAATAAAATGTATTAAATCAAGTAAACCCTGATTACTCGTAGATAATTCGCATTCAGGTATTGACCTTACTAGGGCGTTGAAAATCTATAGAAAAGGAAACAAATTCGCTTAAAAGGCTTAAAATCGTACGATAAATCGTTAGAAAATAATTAATAATTTTAGTTACAAAAATTAGATACAATGAACAATCAATTAATATTTTAAGTTATTTTCATTAATTGTTCGTCTATTGTCTCTAACAAAAGCTATTTATTAATGAAAAAATCTTTCCACTTTGGCGGAAACTAAGGGACAAATTTATAAAATTATTTTAAGCTTGCCGTTTTCTAAAAAGGAGAGCTTATGCTTTTGACATTCTCAGACCGTCGGTCAGTCTGTCATTCTGTTTGTTTTTTGTATGTATGTCATGATTATGCTCGTCCATTGAATTTAGCACTTATTTTATATAAGTTTTATTTTTTCATGTAAGATAACTGTAGAATAAATTTATTAAAGAATTCTTCAAATAAACTTATTAGTTTATATGAACTATAAAAAATTGAGCTCTCTATGAATGTGTCGTGAATTTTTTTCAGTTTTAGTTTATATGAACTATAAGAATTTGAGCTCTCTATGAATATGTCGTGAATTATTTTCAGTTTTAATTACATCTTTTTAAGTGAAATAAACCAGATTTTGATTTAAACAGTATAGCCAGCCTTGCATTACACGTAAATTTCTAAATACTATGTATTTCGCGCGCCGCATGTATAACGCGCACCTATAACTAAAAGCATTTTTTACTTTTTACTTTTCTTAACGCGCACCTCATTTATAATCATCCTTTATGTATGATTTAGGAATAATTTTGATAATACTCGTTATTTACACATTATTTATCTCATATTGAGATTTGGGTATTCCGTCCGTACATCCGGTATTCGAATACATCTGGTTAGTGCTCTTTGCTCATACCGTATTATAGTAATTAAGGGATTTTTAGGTCAATAGCAAATGAGCAAAAAATGGTGCAAATATGCAAAATTATATGAAAATGACCAAAAATAATGTTTAGATTTCAATGGCATCTCCCTTTTATTTATATATTTGCTATCAAATAGAAATTTTTATGCTCAAATTGTGCAAAACTATTGTCAAAAGCTTTATAATTAAGCGAATGTGACAAAATTCAGATTGAAATTATACTCGCATCTATTTGCTGTTATAAAGAAATTTTCATACTTATTATTGTCTAAAATCTAGATAAAATTTCCGAAATCAGGCAAAAATGTGCAAAAATTCAGTTTAAATTTTCAGTAGCATATGCGCAATTTGCTGTGCAAAATAATATTTCTAGCTCTAATTTGACAAAAAACAGGATAAAAAAGGCGAAATAAATCTAACTCTGATTTCTGTTTTTTCTTGAAAAATAAACTTTTTTAATAAGGTTTTTTTCTTAGATAACGCGCACCCTTTGTAAACTGCGCACCTCAAATTTTTTCCTAAATTCAACTTTTTTCTTTAGATAACTCGCGCGTTATACACCGTAATTTACGGTAAGTACTGTCAAAATATTAAAATCGTTTGAAATTTTTAAATTCGTTTGATGTTTTTAATATTGTTTATATCGTTTAATTCGTTTAATTTATTTTTTATTATTTTATATAAGCTTGTTTTAAATTGAAATATAACATTTAAATAAATTTGTTAATTAACAATTTTCAACGATAGTTCTTACCTTATTATTTTACCAAAGCATCATTTAACTGTACATTTAGATTATCCGCAGATTAGCAATGATAATTCTGGGTATTTACATGTTAACCAGCTCAACAAATTTTCCAACACTTGCTTAAAATTTCGAATTATGTAACATATTTTTAAGTGTAAAGAGTTGTCATGAAAAAAAATAAAATTGAAGAAATAAAATGTTTATCCTCTTCCAAATTCCAAAATTGTAATCTTCTCCAATTAACGTCATTACATTAATAATGAAGAAATTATTAGACACTTTTATTGATTATAAGATAAGATTAATATTCAATGAATAATCTTTAAGCCAAATTATTGTTATAAATTTAAGCAAAAATTGATAGTTTTCAGACAATTATAAAAATTTGCAATTGATTCAAACATTTTGATTAAGAGAGAATATTAATTTATTCCTTTAAAATGGTATGTTATTTTTAGCATACAAACACTCTGTGAAAACATTGAGAAAATAATTAACTAAAGATATGAATGTAGACGATTAATTATAAAATAACAGCCTAACTAAATACATCTTAATAAAACTTGATAAAAATAACATAATGTAACTATTATTTGATACACGTGAAAATAATAGAGATTATATTTATTTTACCCTTTGGTTATAAAAATTCACATGTAGTAAAAAATTATGTAATCACTCACACAATTTATAACAATGCTATTAACCCTACTTTTTGTTAGCGATAATGGGATGATAGAAATTAAATTTTTAGTTATATAATTAATTTAGTTACTTTCTATTAATAATGATATTGATTTACGATGAGAGTAAGTATTAACTTTTAAATGTAACGGGTATTTTAACTAACCATATATTTTACTATAAACTATTAATTGTTATCAAAACAAATTTTCGAGTTTTTTATCAATTTTTATCAACTAATCATTTGCAAATTTAACATAGCAATAGTTCCTCAACAAACATTCGCATTTATATTTTTAGTCTATAACCAGGGTAACATCAATTTGTGTAAGTTTCTAAATAAAGAGTTACGTACGATATTACTATTTAGACTAATATATTTAGACAAACAATAACATCTTGCGGTTACGGATATTTGAAATATTTATATGATACAAGAACAAATAAAAAGTATAGCGTTGTTTTGTAAGTTATAATATTTATTTAAAATACTAGCTTTCAGCCCGTGCTTCGCACGGGTTATTAGTATTTATATAAATTGTGAAAGTATAGAAAATTTTAAAGCAAACTTTTTATTTGTAACAAAAAAAAGCAAAAAACATTAAATTAATTTAAATTTAAATAAATTATTAATCTGTTGCCGATGCGAACTCGAATAAACAAATTGTTGCCACAAACACAAAACTAATAACTACTTGGGGTTGATTTGGATGTGGCGGTGGGGTTTCAAAGTTGTTCCGTAAAATTTTAGTGCCAATTCAAAGTCCAATTCCAAGGCCAATTCCAAGTAAGCGTGACCTTCGCGCATATTGACCACGCCATCTAACTAAAACATTGAAATTTATTCTTATTATTGTTATTATTAGTATTATTATTATGTCGGTTTATGCACGCAGTAATTGCGGTATTTTACATTATATGCGGGTGATTCACATTCCAAATCTTTTGCAAACACATA
>JAQIXJ010002693.1:0-15024 GCA_034700185.1 Phthiracarus laevigatus | reverse complement strand
TCAAAACGTAGTTTTTGTTTTATTAATAAATTTTAAAAATGACGCGTTTATTATGATTGGATAAAATTTATATACTACTTGCACTGAGCTCTAATGCCAAAAATTTTGTCTATCCTTAGAGTTCCTCTAATAATAGGCTTTTTGATCTGAATTTTTCAAAAAGTTTAGTTTTACTAAACAATAGTCCAGGAATATTTTCAAATAACACGTTAATATATAAATTTAGTTACAGTCATAAATAACATGAAAACATAAATTCAGGATAAACTAATATTTTCAGGAGTTTAATTAAAAATCAGGATTTTCAGGTACGATAAATAGGGCTCAAAATAGTTGGTTTGGTGCGAATCGTGTAAATATTAAATTGTACCAATTAAACTTTATCCTACAAAAATAAGGATTTTCCTGAATTTGACGACTCTAGTTATTTCAATTGACTTATGCGCTTTATATTAGTCTAAAAGATTCATTATGTAGTTTTGCACTTTTCAAAGTATGAACATCTTACAGACTTAAATTTTAAGTCTGTAAAATCTTTATAAAGTAGTCAACTTAACCAATATTTTCTATGATTTACACTGCTTAAAAAATATTACCGGTATAAAACTAAAACGCTTATAAACAGGATATACTGTATATATATTCCGGAACAAGTATAAGCGTACAACATATGATAGTACAGTATACTGTACTGTCACTGCATTGTCAATGTGTTTACTTTAAAATATTGGTTAACACCTTTTTGTTTATATTATCGTAGAATTAATATTAAACCCATAAATTTATCCAAATATTAATTAAATAAAAATGCCACAAACGCCGATAACGTCACCGAATGAAGAACAACAAGAAAAATTATTAGACGAGTCTTTGGGTATCGTAAAAGTGCAATCATTTCAGATGAAATGTTGTCTCGATAAAGGTATCGTAAGTTATATAAACGTATTTTGAGAAAACCTATAAAAACATATTCCAAGTTTATTAAACGCCATATGATTTTTTAAGGTAAACTAATGGAAGCGCTAAAACACGCGTCAAATATGTTGTCAGAGCTTCGCACTTCGCTATTAAGTCCGAAATCGTATTACGAATTATACATGTCTGTTACCGATCAGTTGAGACATTTAGAGTTGTATTTAGTGGACGAGTTTCAAAGAGGAAGGAAAATGGCAGATCTTTACGAATTGGTTCAATACGCGGGAAACATCATTCCGAGGCTATACTTGCTTATTACCGTTGGATTGGTTTACATGAAGACAACTCCCGGATGTCGTAAAGATATACTTAAAGACTTGGTTGAGATGTGCAGAGGTTTTCATTGCGCAACTTTTATTATATCGCAATTAATTACAATTAAACTTTTGAAATAACCGGTTTAGGAGTTCAACATCCACTCAGGGGTTTATTTCTGCGCAATTATTTGCTACAGTCGTGTCGCAATGTTTTGCCTGATGTCACCGAAGACGTTGTTTTAGGCTCTGGTGATGGCAAAGAGGATCATCCCGGATGTGTGCAGGACTCGATCGATTTTATTTTACTCAATTTCGCTGAAATGAATAAACTATGGGTTCGTATGCAACATCAGGGACACACTCGCGAAAAGGATAAGAGAGAAAAGGAACGGTTGGAGTTAAGACTGTTGGTGGGCACTAATATGGTCTGTTGTTATTTGTATTTAAAATGCGTAATCAATTTTAAATTGGGAATATCTATAATTTATAGGTTAGGTTATCGCAGCTCGAATCAGTAGATCTAGAAATGTACAAAAAAGTCGTATTGCCAGGCATTTTAGAGCAAGTTGTTTCCTGTCGCGATGCCATCGCTCAGGAGTATCTTATGGAATGTTTGATACAAGTATTTCCCGATGAGTTTCATTTGGCAACACTGCAACCGTTTTTGAATTCGTGCGCACAACTCGCTGCTACCGTCAATGTTAAGAATATAATCATTGCGCTCATAGATAGACTCGCCATTTCAAAAGATATTGAACTGCCCGATGATTTGTTTGACGTGTTTTCGCAGCAAATATCGAATATCATTCAAACGCGTTCCGATATGCCTCTCGAAGATATAATTTTAATGCAGGGATCTCTGGTTAACTTTTCGATGAAAAAAATACTTGTGGACACGAAACGCGAGGAGAGCATGAATAATGTGGTGAATACCACATTAAAGGTTATTAAAGAAAAAAGCAATGCTGTAATTCATTTGAGAACCAATTTGGGAAAAGAATTGTTGAAGTTTTTGAAACTTCCAATAAATATCAACAATGGAAACAACACTGGTTTGGCTTCGATTAAAATGAGCTTAAAATTGTCGAGCTATAAAGTAATTTTTTCATTTTTTCCAATTTATTAAGTGATTAAATATTTTGTATCTCTTTTTTTAAATTGAGGATTTGTTACGAGAAGTGGCTGATAATGATTTGCATAAGCAAGTGACGCTAACATTAATTAATTCGGCTTTAGAAAATGGGGCCGAAGATTATATCAATGAAACCGATAAATTAACGCAAGAAGAGATCGAAACATTTCTCACCGAAATATGTGAACCGCTTATCAATGGACCAAAATTGGAAGAGTCTGACGAGAATGACGAAGACTTTATTGACGAACAGATATTATTATCGCGTTTTATTCATTTTCTTTTGTTACCGCAGTGTATCGCCAGCGATCAACTCGACACATATTACCTGTTGCTGTCATCCGCTAGAAAAATATTATCCGCTGGCGGTTCGAAAAGAATTCGCTATACGTTCCCATCTTTAGTTTTTGAATCGCTGCGATTATCATTAAAATATGCGCAACAGGACGACGAAGAACGAGACCCTAAATGGGAGAAAAAATGCCACAAAATATTCCAATTCGTTCATCAAACAATTACCGCAATAATGAAAGACAGTAATAATTGCGCCGAACTATGTCTTAAGCTATTTCTTCAGGCGGCGCATAACGCATCAAAGACTGAAGTGGAGAATAAAGAAACGATCGCTTATGAATTCATCAGTCAAGCGTTCGCTATCTATGAAGAAGAAATTAGCGATTCTAAGTCTCAACTCGCGTGTCTACAATTGATTATATCGACCGTAAAAGAAATCAAATTTGAAATCGAGGATAATTATAAGCCACTGAAATCTCAGTGTTGTCTGAATGGCGCTAAATTAGTTAAGAAAAGCGATCAGTGTAGAGCTATTTTGGCGGCCAGTATGTTGTTTGTAGATAATGATAGTGCAAGTGCTGAAGCCATCAAATGCGTTAAAAAGTGCTATAAAATCGCGTCCAGTGTTTTGGATTTAGAATTACAGCTGCAATTGTTTGTGGAGATATTATCGCACTTAACGCTCTTCATTCGGTACAATGATAATGAAATAGAAGAACTTATAAAGGGTTTGATCTCGAAGATTGACGAACAAAGAAAAGAGTCCACTCTTTCGGAACTAATTCAGAGGCAATATAACAATAACTTATCGCTGCTTAGGAAAAAGAATATCGCGATTGAGAATTAATCAACTCATCGATTATCTATACATTTGTTTTTAGCTTATATTTACTGATTTGGATATTAAGTTTTTTATTTCCTAATAATATTAATTTAAATAATTATTATGTATTTATCTCAAAGTAATAAATTGATTTACAAATTAGAATTTTTACTATCAATAAAAACCGATAATTTTATATAAATAAAACAATTCACGACACATTCATAGAGAGCTCACTTTTAATAGGTATTTGCATTCTTATGTTACAAATACGGTATATTTGTTTTCGAGTGACAAAAAGAAAAATCCCTTTATTAAAATAAGAAATATGAGAAATCCCTTTATTAAAATTAGACTGCGGATACACAGACTGACATAGTCAAAAGCATAAGCTCTACTTTTTTAAAAAGTGAGCTATAAATGACATCGTTTTTTATAATTTATTAACTCTGTTATTATAACACTTTTGCGCTTACCGTAGTTAAGACACTTTGCGCTTAATAACTTATTTATTAATAAAATCTGATTTAAGTCATCGGTTTGATATTATCATCGGTTAACCATTTATATTTTTACGTCTAATACCGTACAATCATGTTTTTTTAAATCTCAATAAAATTGCAATGAATTCCATGACAACAATGTATTATTTAGAATTTGGTGCATTTTTGTAAGCATAAAGTTATATGCTGTCTATAAATGGCAAAATATGCTCATCAAATCTTAAACAGTGAAAACTTACAATTTTTATACGCAAAAACTTTGAAACGAAATACGTTTAATTGATTTAAATGAATAAAATTTTCCGTAACTTTAATAAAATATAGTAAAAATGTGGAAAATATAAATTATAAACTGTAACGTAAACCAATAGACGCGAAACACTATATATAAGCAAAAGTTTCTCATTGGATGTTTGGTTCGGCGTTGAGTTCGCACAAGAGGTCACTAACAGAGTGTTTGATCACTCTTAGCGTCACCTTTGGGAAGGTCTGAGAAATCCAGTTTCAGTTCACGCTGAACTTCTTCTTAAGGAAGAGCGGGTCACAAGAAACGTCACTCAACTATAGTTGTGGTGCTGAGCGAGTGATGTCACTGCTGTAGCATTACAGTCGTGACAGACGCTCATCGCAACGGTTGTGGTTAAACGGAGGCTCGCGGATGGTATGGTTAGCTCGATGTGCGAAGTGGTTATCGCTACTGATAACCATAACTCAATTCAGACTACTCCGATGCCGAACCACTATTTTTTGTTGCGCATAACAATTTTTTCGTTTCTAAGCAACTTTAAACCACATTTACATTGAATGCGTGCGTATTGTTGTGCAACGTTTTGCCCATAGTTTTACGCCAATATCGCTATAAACTATTTTAGTGAACTGTACGCAAACCCAAACGAAAAAAAGTAAACAAATTTCAATCCACACAACAAACGTATGGTTTTCCGACGAATGTATTGAAATATCGGTATATTTATTTGGTTTTGACCGAAAACCACCACAAATATTGTTTGGCGTTAATAATGGGTGCAGTGATGTCACTGTCGATATCTCCGTTATCACCGGTTCTTCAATTTGTTGCGCTATCGCTGGTATCGCTAATCCTTACGATATTAGTTCCGTTCACTAAAGTTGAAGAATCGTTTTCAATGCAAGCCATACACGATTTCATTTATTTGGCTAATATTAATCATTTATTGAAACATTTGATGCCATCGTTTGTGGCCATTGACTACAATATAGCGAGTAATCTGAGCGTGAAATGGGATCACGAAAACTTTCCCGGTATTTATTGGATCACAATATTGTTTGCAAACATGTTTAACCGTTAATTATTGGTTTTTAATAACATTTCGCAGGCGTAGTTCATCGGACATTTTTGGGTCCATTTGTGATATCGATGTTAACGAAACCATTTAAATATTACTTCGACTCGGATTCGGATAAGTTTTACGTTATGCTGATATCGCGCGTAATGCTATCACTATTAGTGATGTACTCGTTTTGCCAGTTCGGTCGTGCCATACAACTGCGTTACGGCTCCACAACGCGTAGAGCGCTATCGGTGCTCACATTAACGCAATTTCATTTCTTGTTCTACTCGTCCCGATGTCTTCCAAACACATTCGCGTTAATAGCGGTAATGATAGCGTGCGGCAAATGGTTAGAGAGGCGATGGTCTGCGTTCATATTTGTTGTGGCGTTCACTGTTGTGGTGTTACGCGTCGAAACAATAATACTCTTCGCGTGGATTATTGCTTATGAACTGTTTATTTCGAGAGATCTCAAATTATGGCATTTACTCAAAATCGGCATTCCTTCCGGTTTACTATCGTTAGCTATAACTATTTTATTTGATTCTTATATGTGGGGAAAGTGGCTCTGGCCTGAAGGTAAGCAAATTCCTATTATAATAATAGATTAAAGCTTTTCCATAACGGTTTTGGTTTATTAAATTTGGTGGTTTTGTTGTACCCGAACAATATTGTTGCCAAAAAAAAATAATTAATTTCTAAAGTTTTATCATTACGATAATTTCTAATATTATTTGCCACTCATCAGTGCTATATTAATTAAAAACTAACAAAACTATAAAATATCAAATCACTGCAAAAACTATAAATTAATACCAATACCGTAAGCTGTTAATTATTAAATATTTTGGTTAAACGATTTTATTGTTAGGTGACGCGATTTGGTTCAATATTTACCAGAATAAGTCTCACGAGTGGGGAACGCAACCATTTTTATGGTACTTCTACTCAGCACTTCCGCGAGCAATGCTTCTTACAATAATATTTGTACCATTTTGCTGTAAAGACATGCTTAAAACGCTCGCAACGGTTTCGCTTATGTTTGTAGTCAGTTATTCATTTCTTCCACACAAAGAGCTGCGATTCATAATTTATTGCATTCCATTGTTGAATGCGTGCGCGGCTAATACAATAGCGGTTGTTATCGAAAAGTTCGAGGACACTGTCGTCAAAAAGAATGAATCGTGGATTATTAATAAATTATGGATTTATATTTGGCCAAATGACGATAAGAGTTTAAACGGTAGTGTTTGTAAAGACGAGAACAAATACGACGCCATTCCTGTGGTAAACAATAAAAATGTGCGTAAACGAGGAAAGCATACGTTTGAAGACGACTTGGATCAGCAATACGAAAAAATAACTGCCGCTCAGTTATTAAATAGTAGTGATAAATGTTCGACGCCTAATGGATGGCAAGTTTCATATATCATACTGTATATTAAATTTTAGCTTTTACCCTAATATACCGGTATATACTTAATTGACAGGTGTATGACATTCGCGTTTATAGTGATGGCGATTCACGTGTGGTGTAACGTTGCGGCCACAGTATTCATGTCACTGGCAGCCTGGCATAATTATCCGGGCGGTGAAGCGGTTTCATGGCTCAATTATCACATCTCAACTAACGATAATTATCACGACAAGTCAACAATAGGAGTGTATGTCTGCAATCTGGCCGCTCAGACGGGGTTCACGCGTTTTCTTCAATTAGACGATATTTATTACGACAAACAACCAAAATTGATTGACGAAAATTTCATTCATTTCGGCATAACGTATTTGGTGCTGGAAAAGAATGACGTTCACTCACTACAATCCCGATGTACGGGAAGCGGTACTGACGTTAGCTGTCATATTGGCAAATATATTCGCAACTGTCGTATTCTCAAATCGATTGCTGGATTCAATGGTCTCGATTTCTCGCTCTCCAAACAAGTAGTCATTAAAACGGGACCAATGCTGTGGATATTTCGCTGCCAAAAATAATGATTACTCCGTGACACACGTAATATTCTGTTATATTTTTTTGTTGTTCATTAAATCACTAATTTATAAATTATAAATATTTCAATAAAAGTCCAGAAAACCAAAACATAATCATACAATTTTATTCCTTTTATAATATCGTGTCCTAATTTTTATTAATCTGGTTTAACCAATTATCTCGCAATACTCGTGCGCATCAATACTGTATAACTCGATAACAATTTAAAATGAAAGATTCCTAAACTAATATATTCTGTATTTGGTAATAATATAAACATTGAACGTAAAGTTAAATACTGCTGCAATTATTTTACTCCATACTCGGAATAAGTTAAAATTTTTAGGGACAAGTTATTATTATATGTTGGTTTTCAGATATGCAAATCACTAAATTAGTTAATTAGAAGATCATGTGTTTTTTGACAAGTTTTGGTATTACTGAACTATTGATTATAACATATTGTACAATCACTAACAGTTTATAAACGTGTGACTAACAAATAAATTTATTTATTATAATTTACACTCTGTATCTTAATATATATACAGTATATATATATATCTAAAGTTTTTGTTTAATATCGAGAATTTCTTAGATAAACGTGTGTTTAAATCTTGTCGTTTTATAATAATTTTGCAATTTATATCCATTAGTTATTTAAAAATAATAATTTCTGCATATCTTATTTAATTGTGATAATTACACATATTTATTGTGTCCTATTTTATAGTTAGATTCATAATTTATAGTTAATTAATATTTACATCAATTATAAATGTGAAAATATAAATAATAAAAGTTTTATAAGTTTGAACTTTTTATAAGATATGCCATTGAAATGTAATCTATAAATGGAAAAATTTACGGATCTGTGATATCATGTGTAAGAATCAAACCTTTATCATTGAAATCAGGAAAATAGGAGAGATTTAAAATTGTGTAAACCTTATGTCATATTACCTAAAAGTTCAGTAATGTGAACATCTGTTTGGATCGGTGAGCACAGGAAAACCTTTTTCAAATAATTGAATAAGTTGTCGTTCGAGTGTGTTGTGGATTAGTTTGACCTGAATAACACTCTCACGGTGTATGCATTGTTCGGAAGGTTTTGGGTGGAATCCTTATGTAATACAGTTGAGATGGATTAAATTAAGTGAAGGTTTTAAATACTACTATGGAATTGATTGTTCTAATTTACATTAATTTGAAAAAATATATGAATTATCGATTTCATAGCACGCCTAAATTTGAAGTGTAATGCTTATTTTGTAGCAAATTAATTAATATATTGAAGTTAAAATTTAACTTATTCATTTTTAAAGTATCCAGAATATGAAAGTTAGTTTATTTATCCCGGAAAAATTTAAATTAACGTTGAACGATAAAATAGTTAAACGATTAAAATTATAGACTTTTGAGATGATATATTTAATAACGATAAAATCTTATACGCTTACAGTGTAAATTATGAACTGATTTTCCAGCCGTATTACACAACGCATTTGATAATGATTTAAAATGAAAATGAAATTATTTCCCAAACGGATTAAATAAAAATTTACAAAAATCGTTTCGTTATAAGTTATAAATAAATAAGATAAGAGGAGTATATGGTACAGTATATTACAATTTACTTAAATTAAAAATATGGACTTTACTTTAGAGAATTGAGTGCATTAAGATATTTAGCATTATTTTTGAGAAATACAATCATCTCTAACCGTTTATCGCTTACACGATTTCTATTGTCGAGGCAAGCGTTTCCAACAGCGGCCAACACTCTATCGATGGTTGCTGTTGATGAAGGCGTGCAAAGAATGTTGAGAGCAATATTTTTTAAGCCAATAAAATTGGCGGTTGATATGTCTTTACGCCAAAAGTCTAGCGCTTCCGTTTTAAAACTAATCCTATGGTTGCTAATGAAATGTAACCAATTTATCATTTGTTTGTCGAAATCTATAATATCGACAGCTTTTGCCGGTATATCACTGAACTCCGTCTCCATAAATGATTCTAACGAAGATAACACATTATAGCTTTCAAAAGGCTTTTCCGTGTCGTTACAAGAAGTGATAGTTTTATCAATTTCTTGCGTATAGTTTCTAATAAACGTTTTCGCGTAATTGCGTTGCACTTCGTTCAAACTTCGCGCATAACGCGGGTCTAAAAACGTGGACGCGATATAAATACCATCCGAAAATTTTTCATTATCCGGATTTAGTAAAGGATCAAATCTATCATTCAATTCCTTAAGCAAATTCTTTGAGCATATAATCGCAGAATTACTGCCTTTATTAATGAACACAGTCAAGTGATGCCTCAGAAAAAGGATCGATGAGCTAACTTTCGATATCGTAGTTTCAACGTCGCGACTCATTTCGTTACAGATATCGTTAAAAGGCTTATATATGTTGACAAACTCCTGAATCAGTTCCCACTCTGATTGGTCTAAATTATCGAAATTCTCGTCAACACATATCCTATTGATTTCGCTTCTTTTTTCGATTAAATTAAATATATTTGAAAAAATAACGCTCCAACGAGTGGGCGTTGTTGTCGACACATCAGATGAAGTTTTATTAGTTTTTAATTTTTCTAATTTACCCATTAATCGTAACTTTTTAATTAAAATAAGCGCGCTTTTCAAAACTAATTTATATGGCGACGATTTATTACACACCGCTATCACACACTGAAGCGCACACAATATACTGCTAATTCGTTTGAGTTTTGATTCACTAAACTCCAGGTCAAGACCAGCTTCTTCCGTATCGAACTCATTCATATCACACTCATCCTCGATATCTTCGATGTATTGGTCGAGCTCTAGGATGTCGTCGGTTTCGCATTCACCGTCGTCTAACTCATTCCGATCTGACCATTCGATTTTAAATGTTTTCACAACGTAACTGCCATTATCGGTGATAACGCGAAAAATTTTGTCGC
This sequence comes from Phthiracarus laevigatus, assembly GCA_034700185.1. Taxonomy (NCBI): domain Eukaryota; kingdom Metazoa; phylum Arthropoda; class Arachnida; order Sarcoptiformes; family Phthiracaridae; genus Phthiracarus; species Phthiracarus laevigatus. Next base: position 4,791 of record JAQIXJ010002693.1, on the reverse strand, counting down.
TATTAATTTTATATTCTTGTATTATTGACTTAATCTCGTCTCTGATGCTTTCGGCTCTGTGTGGATATGGAAATGGTTTCAATCCTAAAGTTAATACATATTTCAGATCTTTATTTCTGTCATAAAAATAAGCGGTTAATCCAATATACGATTCTAAAAGTCCTTTTTTACTCCAAATATCAGCGCCAATAGTGATCGCATCAGTATTTCCTATTTTTGAAATAATTTCTTGTTTCGCTTCATTGATATATTTAAGGCATTCGTTAAATAACCCTTTACTAGAAGGCAATGAAATTTTCTCGTCAAGAAACCAAATTAAATCCCTAAACTCTTGTTGCTCGACTAACGACATGGGAATGGATGTGCTCGAAAATAATTTCACCAGTCTTGACATAAAACCCTCGATAATTGGATCTTTTTTGTCATATTTTTTGAACCTGATATTCGGTGCAACAAACGACGGATTTAAGGATATGGTTGGCGTTACCGTTGACTCTGTATTCAGTTTTTTGGCCTTCCTTTCGCTCTCATTTTGGCTAAATATCTGATATTCTAGTTTGTGAAACGAACGCAAATGGGACACCAAATTACTAGTTTTCTTTCCCTTCAGTTCTTTATTGCAATTGTTAACAATACATTTTGATTTATCGATTTCAATATTATAATCGAAGTACGTGTGAATTTTATTTTCTGGATTTCGACCCACACTTTTACGTTTCACAGTTTCGTTTGATTGCGAGTAATTCATAAACAAACTCATCGAGCTATCACTTGAAATTATTTCGGTGCCACCAATATTCACTATTAAATAAACCAGAAATTTGCTAACAAATTATTAGATAAACAAATATTTTACGGGTGTTAAGAATTTCCTATAAACTGAAATATAGAATTAATTAAATTCACTGGAAATTGAGATTAAAAAAATAAGAATAAGAGAAAGTTACAAAGATAATTAGATTACGTAAAATCATAGTTATATTGAATACTGTAGCAAATATTAAGGACTAAATCAAATTATGGTTCAAATCACAATATGAATGCAAATTTAGCCAAAATTTAGCAAAACAAAAGAATTTGCAATTTTTAACATTAGATTTTTCGCTATGATTTGTTGAACGATATTAATGAAGTTTATAGAAATTAAATACACTCTATAAATGCAATGAAAATTAGCATAAAATAATAAACACAAACCTTCGGAAACGGAATGTGAACGAAAATGTTTAATAAAAAGAGCAATTTCTTGGGTGCTATAAACGCAATCATTGAATTTACAGCAATATATCAGTTGGCCATTCATTTGTCTTCGTTCCAAGTATTTATCGATACTCTGGTGGAAATTATCCTCAAATAATTTTTTAAAATCGGTGGCATTAATATCATTGTCTTGAAAACTAAAATTCGTGTTCATCTCGTCGTCTAATAAACCATTGGTAACACCATTTAGATTTGATTTGTCGTAACTATTTCTACTAAAATTGTCGTATAAATCGTGTTCATAAACATTATTGTTAACACTATTTCTGTCTTTCGCATTAATCGCCGTTTCAGTCCATTTGTCGTCAGTTGAATCACATTTTTCCGTTTTCACGTTCACTTTCCACTCATCGTTAGCGTCATTTAATTGCATTAATTCTGTTAATAATTTTAATTTATTTGACATGTTTTATGTTGTATTGTTTTGGTTTAAACCCATAGCAGATAAGCTTTTGAGTAGAGATGCAAAATGGGAAACATTACCGATGGGACTGCTATTAAGCACATTCCGCATAAGCTCTCAATTTAGCAAAAAACAATTCACACAAATTTGGACATTAAGCCCAAACAATTATCGATGAGTTACTACCCACCGATTTCTTTGAAATTAGTTAACTTCAGAAGTAAGCGCATCAGTGTCTGTTATTATTACGGAAGGAAAAATCATTAAATAACGATTCTTAAAAATCTTACAGAAACATATTGATAACTAATATAGTGTTGTTATAAACTTAAATAATTTTAAAAAATGATCATTTTAACGATTATAACGATTTTAGTTTTTTAAATTGGAAAAATCTGAGTTATAATACCAAAAATTGTAGTTACAATCCAACAATCCAATCCAATGTTAAGCGGGGGTCATTTTTCATGATTTCATTGGGAAATTATTTGAAATTTTTTCTCGAAAAAGTTTTCGGCACGAAACCCAAAATATTGTCGCTTTAATCCGTTTAGTTTTTGCATTATCTAGATTATTTGAAAATTTCTGAATTCAAATCATTAGATTTTGTCATAATGATTTTTCTATTTTACTATAACAGTTTATTTCTAATATTTAATTAACGATTTTGCGCCGTTTTTCTTACTATTTTTGCTTCCCTAGTTATTATAATACCCTAAGGTTCAGAGCACTGTTTAGTGCACTAATATTGTTTAACTTTCAGGTTTTTAATTTTACTTTTACTTTCGATGTTAAATTAAATTTTATTTTTTATTGCATTTTCCTTTTTGGTTTTTATTTTCACTTCAATTGTTATTTACTTTAGTTTTTCATGAACTTTCAATTTCTTTTGTATTTTAATTTATCATTTGATTTTTTTTTATTCGCTTTCCATAGTTCACGCAGTTGTGAAATGCCGTCAGTAAAGAAGTATAAAGTTTGTAGAAATTAAAATTCAGGCTGTGTAATGAGCCTAAAGATTTAGGAATAAGGTAGCCTCTAAGTTGAAGGGCTAGAACTTGTTGTTAGCCAGCCTATATCATAGGTTTAACAGGTTTAACTTTAGCCAGAACACAGGCTTAGGCTTAAGCTCTGAAAAAATTAGTTTGTAAATTTAAAGTTAAAACAATATCGATACGGTCATATTATCTGAATTTGATATTTAAATTTTAGTTAGTTTATGGTCGCTCGCTTTCTTCATTCGCTCCCAACCATTATTTTATACTATTTTTATATGAATTTCTATTTTACAGACAGATGGCAGGTGAAATGTTAAAGGCAGATGAAATCAAGTACAAATCACATTATTATCGTTTATTAGCGGCATATTCCACTTTAATAAGTCTGAAGTCACCCTTTTTTACTGTTTTTCAAGAAATTAAAGGCAATAAAACTAACTCGTAAGTATAAGCAAAATTGAAACATTGACCAAGTTTTACATTCTAAAATCTTCGAAGAAAGTAAAACTCTAAACTAGTTGTATCGCGTTATAAAAATGGGAAGCAAAACATTACTAAAAACTAAGCTTCACAATTATGTTAAGTTATTTGGAAATGATATGTTACAAAAGTTTAAATTACATACAATTTCAAAAATTTTTCAGTGACAGAAAATTCAATGGTGAAAAATTTATTTATGATTATGGTTATTAATAACCACCAAATTTGGTGTAAAAATAAAAGATTATAAAAGAATAATTGAGCAATTTTTTGAGAATAAATATTCGCATATTTTGAGTTTTTTTGAGAATATAAATCCGCTCTATAGTCATAATATGTAAAAATTTGCTTTTTAATGTTTTTAATGTTATTAATAGTTTAAAATTTAATAAAAAACTTGTTAAATAATGACATATGTTTACCCGTTTCATTGTTAAGTGAGATTATTAGTTGTATTCTTTCAATATCTATGCCCACATGCGATAAAGTCCAAACGATCACAATTTCCAAATATATTAAGCCGTTATATTTATACTTATAGATAAAACTTGTGTTATCAACAAAACTATTTCAATGCAATTCATTATAAAATGATTTTAATTTAAAACGCTTTCAGCATAACATCTGCCTTTAATTTTTGCAATTTTACCATTAATTCATCCAAAAAATGTACAAATATTTTATAATCATGTGTTGGTCGCTATTATGCTTAATTGGGAATAATTCGTTTTCATTGGCACAACAACAAAGCGAAACGGATAACACGAACAATTTTATTGATCGTCTATTGAACCGTTTACATCAAATAACGCCCGAACTTCAACTAAACAATTCGCGTGCATACAAATCGGATGGGAAACACATAGATGTTGGAATGACTAAAATAACTTTGGTTATTTTATTAGCTTTATTTTTGTCTCTATTAGCGATATGTATACTTTGTTGTCATATCGATAAATTTCGTAATTATTCTTATCGAAGGCATTATACTCGAATAAATGAAAATGGTATACAATAATGATTGAAAAACTATTAATTAAAATCACGAATAAATAACGTGTTTTAGCTGTTGAACCGCAACTTAATTCATTTAAATTACTTTTGAATAAAATTATTTTTTTATATCTAATCTACAGCTTAAGCCTAAGTTTATGAAAAAAATAAGTTGGCCTAAGCCTAAGCTATCGAATATTTTGGAGCCTACGCCTATAGACTACGACATATTAAAACCTGTCAGCCTATTAGAAAATAAGACAGAAGCGAGTAAAACTTATTATGGTGTAATTCAGTCGTTATTTAGTCGTTAACAATTTTTTGAAAATATCATTTGCTTGAGCAAACATGAATAAAATTCATAAAAACAAAGTAATTATAAATAATTTTCTACGTATATTAAATATGGCGACGTTTATGACTTTAATTTAAATAAACATGAAAAATTAAATGATACAAGAGTTAAGTACACGATTCAATACACTCCGTGCAAACGCCGAACTCAACGTGCAGTGTGGCATAAACCACGTTTTGTGTTATGGAAGTAAGCGCAGGCGAATACAACACCGTTACGTTGCCAGTACACTCGATCCACTCTCCGACCCCTTTTGTTCCGATAGCCATCAACGCTTGGCCCGTAAGCCGCGAGAGTCCACC
>JAQIXJ010002692.1:0-15032 GCA_034700185.1 Phthiracarus laevigatus | reverse complement strand
GTATTTTAAATTGGAGGGAACTGTGTTTACCCTGCTTGAATAATTTATGTATTGGAAAACAATACAATAATTTGGTTAGTTATTTTAGGAACCATAAATGGGAATTAAAGTTTGATACTGTAAATTAATTTTTAAATTGTTTTTAATGTGGTACTATAATGAATATAGCAATTAGCTTTAATGATATACTTGATGTCAAGCTTTAGTATTATTATTGTAATCATTAAATTAGATCAAATAAACAACAAACTTCAAGTGGAAGTCTAAACAAACCCCCGATTTAAATTTTGTGGAAACTAAACGAATAGCAAGTTTTGAAGTTGACAAATAGATAGATATATATTATAGACATGAAAAGCGGTTACGAATATTATTCATAGTCAAGAGAATTGTTTTGAACAAATGTTTTTAAAGTGTTTTCACGAAATATAATGCAGTCAGTTTTGCCAAAAAGAAAATTGCCTTAACAACAATTAAATGATAAAATTATATTTTAAACTATTTTCTTCCATGTTTCGTGGAATAGCGTTTTTTCTGCACCGCTTGCATCGTTTATATTATATTATTTTATATTAGAGTACCACATTTTAGGGGTACTTATGTGGAAGCAGTAAATTTTTTGATAAATAAGGCACGAAAAATAGTGTCGTATTTCTATATGTCACTTATTGAATTGAAGCTTTTTGTGTTTGTGAATAATTCCCACTTATAAATAAACATTTTCTTATACGCTCTCTAACGCAATTTAAATTTTTCAAAGAATTATTTACTATGAATAGTCATTATAATTTAAGCTAACGGCGTATACTGTATTTTAATTTGTATTTTGAGTTAAAATCTTACTGTACTGTATAAATAACAATCGTTTTATTTGCTTACTTTCTCGAAATGCGATTAAGGATTTGACATGTCTGTTCTCTATAGATTCAACCTAAACTAAAATTAGCTTTTATTAGCTTTGTCCTTAAATCATAATTACCCAAGGGGGTGCTTGCCCAGGGTTGACCCCACCCCCTAGAATTCTGGAAAAGTTGACCACCCTCCATGAAAAATCGAGATTGTATAGAAAACTTGCTATTTTTTTGTTTGGAAAAATTTTTTTTGGTCAGAAGACAAAAATTTTGTCTTTTAAATCCGATGAGTTTTCGGACCCCTAAAATTTGAGATTTTCAGGATCTAACCCCCCTGGCACTTCGGACCTTGGGTAACTATGCCTTTAAATAAAAGTTTTAAATAAAATCAATATTATAGCTCTTTAACAGTTTGGTTCACTGTTAATGTGAATTATTTGTTGGTTTAAAAAAAAATTTAGAAATGAATTAATAAAACAATAAATACTTTTCTACTTTTTCGCTTCTCTCTCTCTCTCTCTCTCTCTCTCTCTCTCTCTCTCTTTCATTCTGCTCGCTTGCTCTCCGAATGTATTCAGTAAACTATTACATTTGAAAACTATTCCGGCGTCAAACGAAGTGCATCTGTCTCTAAACTTACAATTGAAAGACGTGAGGCAATGCAGACCTTAAGACCTTTTAGCTTTTATTTTTTTCTTAGCATCATAAATAGAGAAAGCATAGTTTAAACTTTAAAAATTATAACTATTTCCGCAGGTTTAAGAAATAAGTATTTATTATAATTAATAAAGTTTATTTAAATTTTTATTTTTTAATATATATTTAAAATAATCGTTTTCTCGGGTAAATATATTAATTAATTTTGCTTTTCTTCCTAACGAAGTGCACAGTTTACCATACCTTAATGTTTACACTTCACGTAAAACATATTAATAGCTTAAGATTCCAGAGTTTTTACATCTTAAATCAATGTAACTTTTTAGCTATTTCAAAGTAATATCATGTAATATGTACGCTATTTTACTGTCGTTTATTTACATTAACGTTGGGCTAAAAAATTAAGAATACAGTACATGAAGCGAAATGTTTTGCATATAGTTTTGGAGTTGTTTTAAGTATTTTGTTTATTTATTTTCCCGTTTAAAACAAGTTCAGAAAAGAAACACAAAGTGCAAGAAACGAATAACTCAGAATTGCAAATATATTTTGCTGCGGAAAGAACTACGTTTAGAATAACAAAAAAAACGTAAGATTAATAAATAAATAGCATTTGATTATATACTATTGGATATGTAGCTAAATTTTTTTTAAAAATAATAACTAATTTGATATTAACTTACGCTTACACGACATACACGATGCAAGCCTTTGCGCGTACATAGTATACAATGTAAAAGAAAACAAAAAATGTTGTGATGAATGTAAGATAGCAGATGCGTTGAATTGAAATAAAAGTTCGCAGTTTTTAAGTTTTAGTCAGTAGTAGTTATTTAGGGGCTTAAAGTTTAAATATCTTCTTGCAAACGTTAAATCCTTACAAAGCAGCCATAATTTATGGTGATTTGGGGAAACATTCGATCGCAATTCAGTGGGTTTGCAATTAGTCGTAAATAATTTTTAATGACATTATTTTGTTATATACCGATACTTATTCTTATTAGCTTATCGTTAATTGAACTCAACAGCGCATTAAATGAAATAAAATAAGCGGAAAACACCGCAAAACGCTTCCATGTTGGAAACTGTTGCGTAAGTTTAGCGATGGAAATGTCTAGTGGTGAACGACAGACACACGCACACACTTCTATCATTAACCACCAAAAGCAGCAGTCGGTAACAACAAAATAATAAAAAGGAAAGGAAGGGTTAATGTTCTGGTATTGAATATTATCCTACTGTTAAAGTATATATACGGTGTATTCCTTAAATTGCTGTATTTCTCGATGACTCATGAAGTCTTGTGCCACTACTGTGAACAAGCCTTTTACGTCGTTTAGTCAAACGCTTATTCTAGATTTTTCTTTGATTTTTGCCGACAGTTTCTTAACAGTGTTTGTCACTATCACTCACTCGGGTTCGCATTTTCGCATTTTTGTGCATATTCTGTCCAACACTCGAATTTCTTTTGCCTAAAAGCAAATTAGTGTGGTTTCCAATAAGCAATAAAACTGTTTAAAAAAGCGATTTTTCTTCTATGAAAAATAAGACTCTTTACGGTCGAATATTTGCCAAAAAGAAGATGTGAATGTGAATAATAGGCAAACAACGAAATAAGACCTAAAAGCAAATACATGTTTATGAGCGAAACGCTAAATTTATTTGTCTGCAGTTACAGTTTAGATTAAGATTTTATGTGATTTTTTCTTCGTTCTCCGTATAAAATTAGTAACGGTTGGAATTTTGGTTTTGTCCAAAAGCTAGATATTATCGAAACAACATAAGGCACACACAAAGCGCCACAGAAAATGCACGCAATTATGTTTGAAGTCTGTTTTCTCTTAAATGTTGTTTTCCGTTAAGTTTTTCCGGTGTGAAACAGGGAGTTCGCGAAACCAACTTTAAAAAACTAAAGCAAGAGATACAGACAACGAACGCTCTGCTCTGTAACTGAGCTAACGAACGATAGAATTACAAAAAAGGTTCACTGATGAGCACTTATGCACCAGTGAACACAACAAAGAAGGGAAACCAGTCTCACTCTCACACTCCTCTCACCCGACTATTTCTAGAGCAGCTAACGATCGTAAGTGTATGTTGTAACCAACTAAATACTAAATACTGAATAAATTAAAACAAATCATTCATTATATGCGATGTTTATTAATGATTATTAAATTAGTACCAAAAAAATTTTATAATAATAATATTAAAGTAGTCTAATATAACATTAATGTTTTTATAATATTTAAATAACAGCCTGAAAGACGTTTAAACAAAAAGCCAAAATTTCCAATATATAATTTATATAAAGAGATCGAATGTATTTTGTTATTATATTACTGACTAGCGTTTAAACTATTATATATATCATATATATTCTTCTATACTATTATAAGCAAATTGAAATTCTGTTTTATCGTCCAACACCATAAATAATTAATTATAATATTTAATAATAATAATTAATAACTAAAGTTTAAATGAAAAATCAAAAATTTGATTATTTGTTAGGAGAAACTCTCTGTGGGTATAAAAAAGAATTTAAAACTAATATAATTTATATTAATAAAACCAATGATTAAAACTTTTCTTTGGTTAGTAAATATAAAGTAAAAACAATCAAAATAAATGGATTTCAAATGTTTTCGGCATAAATGATACCGTAAAAAGTTTTCGCATATGATTATTAGACCAAAGTTCCTGTAATTTTATGTTTTTGTACGTTATCTTCTTCTTCGTCAGACTTGTCAACGATTTCTTGTACAGCTGACGGGCTATTACTATAGCGTCGAAGTCGTTTAGGCTCTCTTTCTTCTTCGGATACACTTTTAGCTGCAGCACTGCGTTTCCTTTCATTCTCGCCGGACTTCCGGCCGCATAAGAATGCTGTAAAAAAGTAAAGAAAATATAACATATGTGAAACAAGTGATTATTAATACGATTAAGTCAAACAACAGAACCACAACAAAAACAAGCGAAAAAATCAAGACTCGAAAAAAACATTTTGATGGAAAAAAGATGTCCACAGAGAATGTGCCTTAAGGTATGCATAACATGGCACGAGAACGCATCCCTAAACGTTTAGTTTCTTTGTTATAAAGCATTATTATAGCCGTAGCTATCATTAGTTCATCAATAATTGACTTCGTAAATGGTAGATGTATTTAGTGGGCGAGAGGTTGTACACTGAAATGCCAATGCGAAAAAAACTGAAAGAACGACTACATATCAATGTACTCGGAATATAAATGCACCACACATGCTAGGGATCAATATTGCAATTATGTTTTTTGGTGGCCCACCCTTAAACCATAGCCAAACAATTATTATTAACGAAAATACTAATGCATATTTGGATGCATTGATACATTAGCAATACAGTATTGCAGTATTTATTTATTTTTTGTTTACAAAACTGCATCACATCCCACCCAAAAACTAAAGCTATGAACGATCGAAACGAATATAAACGAAACGTGAATATACTAAAAATGCAAAACAATAGAACCTAAAAAATCAATATTATAGAAATTATGCAAATATTTTGTCTGATATGCTAACAAAAACGGGGAGAGTATAGTGGAATATAGTGCAGACTATTTTAGTATTAAATTGGGGCAACAATGGAACGAACGGATGTGACAAGTGCTGCGCTGTTTTATTCCATGTTATACGGCAGTGCATACACAGTGCACACACAGTGCAATACTGTTACAGTACTGGAATAGCAGAGCGCACTTATAACCAGCATTGTGTTCTCCTTCTGTCGTCAATTGTAGTTTTAAATCTAATGCTAGTGCTGCACCAGTGCTATTTAAACTCATACGCGTACTATACTCTACTGTAACAGTGCACACCATTTTGGCGGGAAAGAGATACATGAATAAACAATATGGAAAATATAGCAATGCGAGAGCGAGAGAGCAAATCAAAAATGATTAAAGCTATTAAAACTATTTTCTATGCTTTGCGAAAAAAATAGCTGATAAGAAGAGAGCGCATCCGCTCTCGTGGTTTCGTTTGTTTGTTTGTTTGGTCGTGATTTGCTCATTACATTGCATCAGACAGAAGCTATTCAATAACTAAACCAATACATAATTTTAAACATTTAAAGTCCAATGTAAAAGTTAAAAGCATTAAGTTGAACACTACTGCGGGTTTGGGACCGAAATAACATAATTTAAATTTGGCTCAAATAATAGTAACGAAAAACGAAATGTACTTATCCTAACAATTGTTATCTCTATAAAAATAATTTTAGTGCTCACAGGAGCGTTACAACAAGAGGGAAACTCAAGTAACATCTTTTTAGGTCTGATTATCAACTCAAGGCTATCAACTGTAGTACGAAATGACCAAACCTTAACGTATAGCGATATATACGATATATACTGTATATGGCAATCGCAAAGACATAGAGAAAGTTACTTTTCTTTTACACGTAATCCAATGGAAAACTGGCTACAAATCGTGGTAACGCTACCCAACAAACAGATCTGGCTGTCAAAATACACAATACTTTGATTCACGACTCCTCACTACTAATATAACTACTATTGAACACTTCTAGTCAATAAGCTATAATCTCCAATACTATCTCTGCTATCCCTTTAGGTGTTTGTGTTTACCCAACCAAATACAAACATATTGCTATATTGCCTCACAAAAATACCAACAAACTAACCAGTCTTATGGCTATTAATTCATTCTAACTACGTTTAAATCCCATTTCCAGCCAAATATATTGCAATCATTTACTAATTCATTTGTTGGAATGATAGTGTGTTAATGCCGCCGAAAACCATAATAATTCAATCAATCAAAGCATATATTATGTTTCGCTAAAGTTGCGAACCTCTCGATCTGGTATTATAACAAAAATATTAAAATTTAAAATTATCTAAATAGCGATCAAAGCTAATATTCTACGCAAATTGAATTTGCATCGAAAAAAATCTTTTAAAAAAATATTGGGGCAACAAATTAGACAATTAGAAAATAATTTTGTAAATGAGTTAATTATAAATATGCAGATATAATAAGAGGCCAACAAATTGAGATCTTAATGGAAGAAAATATAAAATCAAGGCCAATAAAATTTCTACGTTTAAGGAGATTCTAGTGAAGAGGCGAATGATAAAACAATAATTAATAGCTATAAGCAAATGGCAACTGAATCACCAAATATAGCTATTAAGTTAAATGTGGTTTGACTGTAACGCTGACGATATTGCATAGTAAAAGACAGAACAGTGTCAGACAACGAAAACGCAACGTAAACGCGCAATACTTTCGCATTTAATGAAATGATTGATTTACCTGTTATTTCCAACTGTTTGGAGTTTTTGACTTGAATATTCGATTTATTGACATCAGGTCCATCATTATTAGCAGCTTGTGTTGAAGAAGAATCGGCGAGAGTTTGAGAATCTTTAGTTGATGTAACAGATGTTTGGTCGCGCATAAGTTTAGTGATACCTGTCGTTTGATTAGACTCCGCTTTTGACTGAACGCAACGAACATCGCTTTCCTCCGAAACAGAAACCCATTCCGATTCCGAATCAGTGTTCACTGGATTCCAGACCAAATCAGATGGAGATGCAGATACAGTTGAGTTATTATTATTATCATTACTACTGATCGTGCAATTATTAGAGTCAGGTTTAATTGAACAATCACTTATGAGTTGTTGTCCAATCACTTCGTGCTTACGTTTAGTTTTGTTGGATAACTTTGTACTTATATTATCATTGTGGTCGGTATTCATGGTATTCGTGTTGGTATTGATGTTGGCGTTAATGTCAGTGATTTCGGTGCGATCACAACCAATTGGCGACCATTCGTATTGTGAATCTGGACGATCGATGGGTTGTTCGTCAGCGAAGTTAAAGTTATATTTGTCCATATCTTGTTGACGACACTTTTCCAACTCTTTGTCCAAATCTCTTTGAGTTTGTTGATGATCTACAGAACCAAAAAGTGTTCTTTTAACGGATTGCACGCGTTGTTGATTAGGCATTTGATTGCTATGATGTTGTGTTTGATGTCCACCAATATCACCAAAAGACATTGCAGCAACAATACCGATACCTCGCCGCACGAAACATAAGCTCATCTTCCTATCTATTCGATTGTTTCGCTTTGAATCTTTGAAACCTATTTGAGAGTCTATACTATACTTATTGCGTACTACTGTTAGTTATATTGGTTAGCTATTCAATTCATATACAGTACTAGTGCACAGTTACAGCACAGCACAACACCGCACAGAACACAACAGAACTGAACAGAGCATAGAGAGTATGCACATAGCAATGGCAATAGTAATAGCAATAGCTGTACAGAACAGCACACTTCACCAACACTGACTCAACTGACTCTAGAATCGCAGAGCAATATAGCGATATAAGCACCAACCACTCCCAACCAACACTCTCACTGTAGTTGTATACGAGCCTGTAGTCAGTCAGTTCTACCGAGTGTGGTGTGTGCCAGACTTCAAGCTCTTGTATGTGCCCACAAATCAATCCCAGCAACGCATGCGAACTATGTTTAGTGATGAGGAGAGTATGAGAGTAGGAGAGTAGCAATGGTTGCAACCCGAACGGGGGGAGAATTTATTTCACTATCAGACACTTGGAGAAAACTAGAAACTAGTTTTATATCCCAAATAGAGTATAGCTCATTGTAGCTCATTCTAGCTTAGTGTACGAGTGCAGAGGTGAAGGGGATCGGGCAAAGGGGACTAACAGTGGTACTAACAGTGGGACTGCGTTTCCATTCGACCAGGTGTGCCACTACTGGCGACCAAAAACTATAAGACTGGCTCGACAGGTAAACCAAATACATATACATATACAGTATATATATATATATATATGTATATGAAACGTAACGTATGAAAGCACTTGTGGCGCATAATAATAAGGATATTTATATATATATTTTGAGCAAAATATTAGAGTGAGTGCCAGTATCAGAGACCAGGCCTTAGCAAAGTTGAAGTTTGATGAGAATAGCGCTGTGGTTATCACTGCCCTTCTCTCCCACTCGTGCCTTACTATAACGAGTGCTTTAATAATTACCGCGTGACTTACATTAAACACGATCACCAAAAAAATACTTGAAATAATAATGATTGAAAAGAGGAACATATTATATCCTGCTATGAACTCTAAAAATTACAAGTTATAATTATATATTAATAATATAATGTCTTTCTATTTCTCTCCCTTTACTTCAATGTCACGCATTTTATACGAATTAATCTTTGCCCTCACAGTCTGTGCCTCACCTCAATTCAACTGACATTATAATAATAGTTTTATAATAATATTACGATTTCTAATCAATTTCCCTCTGAAAATCATAAATATTTCAATTTACTTATCCAAAAATACATGAGGCAATGCCTAACCTATCTCTCCCTCTAGAATGGCCAAAATACTATGTATTAACAAATAAATATCAATTATACAGTATACGATCTACTTCTGAATTATACTTACTCTACTGTACCTTTTCGGTTGAGATTCAAGGCAAATATTTTGAAAACTTTTCAAAAGTGCATTACACGTCAATTGTTTTGCGGAGACACTCATGAAAAACTTTCCAAAAATAAAAACATATTTAACAAAAAAATATATATAAAAAAACTGTTTTTGTGCGATAGAGAGCAAAAAAAAGTGGCATTCGGTTCCAAGTTGTAAAACTTCTAACTGCCACTAACTTTAAAAACTCGAAAAAGAAAAAAAAACGGAGAAAAATATATATAAAAACTACTCCCACAAAACTATTATGAGATATATGATTGGGTGTGAGTGCGATATTTGTGATATTACCACTTGTATTATTATTCATATTAATATAAGCAATAGTATATATAATATATATTTTTGCACTTCGCACAAAAAACCGTTGATGAACCCAATGGAAAGATCAGTAACGGTCGTTCATTTATTTTCAAATAAGCTTCAATCTATGATGTGATACGTTAAAAATTATATTTATGATAACAAGCGTACGCAACGCAGCGCAGCGCACACACCACCACACACACACACACATATACACACACACACATACATACACACACACATATACACACACTCACTCACATACACACACACACACACGCATACAATAATGTTTTTCTGTTATACGGTAATGTTGTGTGTGGTGTGCAAGTGAGGTGTATTTAGTGGTGCCATTAGTTAGTGCGCCGATTAAAACTTGCATAACTAATGTATCACTATATATCGCTATTAAATTATTGTTAGTTAAGGTCTCCTCTCTTAGATAAACAAATTTTTCCTGAATACGCACTTATAGTTTTGTTAAATATTGCATAGAGAAAGTGCCTCAACACAGGCTCTTATAAAAACACAAAGAAAGAGATAGAGAGACAAAAAGTTGTTGGCAACTCAAGCACTTGTTGACCTATAAAGTTATTCGGCTTAAAAATTGTTGAAAAAGTTTTAGTTTTTGCAAAAACAGTGCAATGGTTTAGAAACATATACTCGAAAAATGGTTTTGCTCTAAAACACAAGTTATGATGATTAACCGATTGCCCATAACCGTAAGCCATATGTCACTACACTATTATGATCGACAGTAATTTATCCATTCTACCATCATTTCAACAGTATGTACAATGCAAACCAAAAACGCATAAGTTTTAAATATTAACGCACTTTTTTGTTTAAACATTTTAATATGTTAAGGTCAGTAGACAAACAATATTGCAATAAAGGGTTAAATTTTAAATTACAAGTTTGATTCTATAAATTTGTTTTAAAAGTGAACGTAATGACAGTTTTAGTAAATGCAATTTATCTATATACAGTGAAATTATGTTCGAGACCTTTTTTACTTATAAATGTGTTTTCGATATTTCACACTTAAATCGGACATAAAACATTAATTAAAAAAGAAAACTTTTAAAAATAATTAAATTAAATGAGTTAAAGGACAAAATCATGATCAGGGCTGATATTGTCCACATATGGTAAATAAACAATTGGAACTTAAACTATTAGATTAAATAAATGTAAAATTACAGTTCTAAAAATATATAAGTATGTTTATGCCTTAAGCTGTTATAAATTATTTAACTTTGATAAATCATAAAATAATAGGATTAGATCATTTGTAATGAATGATCATTTTTTATCTAACTTTTTAGACTCATAAATGGTTTTGAATATTCTGTGTGTCTTTCTGTCAGTTCATATACTTATGTTAATTAAGTGATTTTTATCATTAATTTAATTAAACGATTTTAACAATTTCTGATGTTACAAAAGGGATATTGAGGTCAAATAAGCCAAATATTTGCTCCAATATTAATCAATTTTACACGATTATCAGTCTGTTTTGACTATTATTATTTCCCATATTTTAGTTATTATTGACCCAACATTAGTGATGAGTTGCCTTTTTTAAAGCTGTTTAAACTAGTTTTTGAACGAATTGTCCCAATTATGTTCATATTTACATGAAAATTGACTTCTTGAAACGTTTGCAGTGTCATATACAGACAGGCATACATTGAATTCTCTATAACTGACTTTTAAATGAATAAAAGTAATAATTGAATCTATGGATGTAATGCAACCCAACAAAAGAAAACTAACATTATAAAAAAAAGCATTAATCGATTTTAAATCCATAACAAAAAAGGAATAATAATTTTAGTATAGTTTACAATAGATTTGTTTCTTAAACATTAAAATCTAATATTCAACTAGACTTTGAAAATGTTTCAAACTCAACTAAAATCACCTTAAAGTTTTCCTGAGGAGAATTCTAAAAATGTGAACAACTCTAATAATCGTAAATTACACATGTCTAATAACGGCATACAGCTTATCTGGATCCTAACAGTTGCGTTAAAGTCAATCTAATTAAGCCAGATAATGGTATGATAAATCTAGTTGTTTTCATACGTTTACAAATACCAACACAAATTTTAGAAAATCTTATATAATTGATTAAAATAGTCCAATTTATTCATTTATTATTCATTATAAACTCAAGTAACTCAAAACATTAATTAACTATTTATGGTATAACTTTCAAGGATGTTTTAAACAGGATTAAAATTTTAATTGGTTGATAATATAATTTACATTAAAAGTAGTCATTAGAACAATTAAGATTATTAAGAACAGTTGTTTTCTAATGATCTGAGTTTAAGTTAATTTTTTAATAATTATAATGTTTTATTTTTAGTACAATTTTCAAACAGTCTAGTTTTTGGATTTGATAAAGTTTTTCCGTCTGTGCGTAATACCGTACGTAACAAGTTTTTTGTTTATAAATGGATTTCTACTACTTATACTATTGTTAGCTTTGATAATAAAGTAATATGTATGTCACATAAGTATATATTATTTATAAACATGTTATCATTCATTGAATATGTTATTCATGCTTTTTCAAATATTATTAAAGTAAAATTTAAATAAGATCCTATAAAATCTGGAAGCATATTTTTTCCAAATCATTAAATGTATAGGACCGAAACTGTATTATAGTTAATAATTAAAATTAGTTTTACAGTTTTAAGTAAGATCTTATAATATTTGAAATGTTTTTTAACCACAAATAAATTGATTAGAAAATTTTTGTTTTCCAACTGATATCCAAAATATTCAGTGTATGAGATATCCATTGTATATAATCAGTTATCTGTTACAAAACAAAACTTTACCCTTTTTAATGAAGTTAGTTTTTAATTATTCGATTTGTTTTTATCTAAATTTGTTAAAATCAGCTATTCGAATTAAATGTCTGGCATTCGTGCTGTGGATTTCATCAGACTTTTATTCGAATTTTCAATTTTCAAATATTACCAATATTAAAGTTAAAAAAGTTCGAAGAATAATTTTAATTCAAACATTTGTTGTTTAGAAGTTTTAAATTCTTAAAAAGCTAAAGTTTATATACATCAAAGATCTTATAAAATTTACGAAAATTTTCTTATTTAACAATTAAGCGAAATAAGATAAACGGCTTACAGTTCATTACAGTTTTTCTGTGTAAGTTGGCTTAGTAATCGCAGTTTTATGATTTACGAAAATAACATCACATATTATTTTTATATAAACTTATCTTGAAATCATAGTAAATTTTAAAACCATCTCGGTGGGACCTCCATTATGTCACCAAAAACGAAGTTTCGGACCATAATGTTTTAGTAAAACTGTTTATATTGCACTCTAAATTATATATTTAATTATTTTATTAGCATTATAAAATCATACATAAGAGAGTGAGTGTTTATTTAGATTAACATGTATTTTATATTTTAAAAACATATGTTTTCCTGTTGGAAAATTAATTTACTAAAATTCGCATGTTACAATTAAAAGTGTATGTAGCGTAAATAAGTGCATTTAAAACAATAGTGGTGCAAATATGAATAGATTTTGGTGTCCCGCGTCTTAATTTTTATACTAAAACACGTTAAGACAAACGCCTAATTGAATATATAAGCACAAAGTTGATGTTACCTAGTAGATAGCTAAACTAAGAATGAATAAAATTATCCTTAACACTCATTGAAGTATTATAAATTAAGTATTAAAAGATTTGTGTGTTTAGAAATAGAAATCAATAATGTAAGCTAATAATAGATTAAAAGTAAAAGTGAGCGCATTACTATAGTTTATTCTTGTTTAGCTTATAATATCATGATCTAATATTAAATTTCAGATTGTAAATCTATTTACAAAGCTTTAACTTAAATGCTATTATAAATACAAAAAAACGATTTAGTAAATTATCAATAAGTAAACATCACTAATTATAACATATAACTGTATTTAAAATGAACTGTAATTAAAAATATTAGTTTTTTAAGTAAGTTTACTTTAGATTCGTAACTAAAACCGTCAGCAAGAACTTTTTAATTTAATCTTTTTATTTTTGTGATTTAGTATATTTGGTTGTAAAAACGAGTTTTATAAATATTTCATAAACATAGACAAATGCAAAAACTGCAAAAAGAATTTAAATTTAAAGAATTCAAAATGAAAAAAGAAACGAAAATAAAAAAATTAAAAATATATAATCAAAATTAAAATAGGAAGTTAAGCAAAGCTGCGACAAATATTTATTCATGAGAAGTTTTTATTATTTATAAACAAGTAAAATTTAGATTAAAACAAAAAGAAATACTCAAAATTAAATTAAAAGTTTATTTCTTATTATTGTTAAATACATTGTTGTAAAATTCTTTTATTGACTTTTTTATTAGCTCACTTTGAAAAAGTCAGCTAATGGATTTCACATGTACGTGACTCTGTCTGTGTGTCTGTAGACTTTTTTTCGATCACAAAAATCAGGCATAAATGAACAAAATTAGGTCAAATTGGGCCAAAACTGAGTCAAAATGTGTCAGAATTGTCTTAAGTAGGGGCAAAAGAGGGCTTGAAGTTGGTCAAAAATGATAAAAAATATGTCAAATATTTGCTTAAATAGGGGCAAAATAGGGCTTAAATTTGGTCAAAAATGATTAAAAATGGGCGAAATTGGCTTAAATAGAAAAATAGGGGCAAAAGAAAGCTTAAATTTGGTCAAAAATGGGCGAAATTGGCTTAAATAGAAAAATAGGGGCAAAAGAAAGCTTCAATTTGGTCAAAAATGAATAAAAATGTGTCAAAATTGGCTTAAACAGGGGCAAAAGATGGTTTAAATTTGGTCAAAAACGAATAAAAATGTGTCACAATTGGCTTAAATAGGGGCAATAGAGCGCTTAAATTTGGTCAAAAAGGAATAAAAATGGGGCAAAATTGGCTTAAATAGGAGCTAAAAAGTGCAAAATTTGGTCAAAAATGTTAAAAATGGGGCAAAATATGGTTTAAATTTGTCAAAAGTAAATAAAATATGGGCTCATTTGGTGTCAAGCGTCTTACTAATAATACTTAAACACGTTATGACACGCGGCTAATTCTGCCTATAAGACAAGTTTTGATGTTATCTTGTTGACAGCTAAATTAAGAAGCAATAAAAATATTCTTAACACTGCAGTTCTATTTATAACAATCTTTTAAAGCACATAAAGTTTTTCATCGAACAATAATAATTAAAAGTTATGTTTGATTAAAAATAGAAATCAATAATGTAAGCCAACAATAGATATTATGTCAAAGTGAGCGCATTACTAATGTTCAATCTTGTTTTATTTTTAAAACTTTGAACAAAAATATAATAGTTATTTACGTAAACTAATTCAATTTTACATAACAAATGCAAATTTTTATTAATTTAAAAAATATTAAAATTAAAGTAAACTCTTTATAATGTTTGTACAACTTTAAATAAAGTTATCATGAATGATATTGAATTTATTGGGAGTAGTTACTGAAATGTGGTTCATTTTGAAAACCTTGTTTTATTGATAATTGAAAATATTTAGTAAAAATTGTTTTAAATAAAGTAAAACAAGAATGAACATTAGTAATGCGCTCACTTTGACTTTGAATCTATTGTTGGCTTACATTATTGATTTTTATT
>JAQIXJ010002691.1:0-15033 GCA_034700185.1 Phthiracarus laevigatus | reverse complement strand
GTGAAGGAGAATGTTTCTAAACGTTGCTAGTCTATACAATGGTTTGTCTAAAGCACTTATATAGTTCCAAAGTTTCCTTACGATTGTCCAAGTTACGTTTGAGACATGGAGGAAGATGTCCGAAGTTTTAAGTCAAAGATTGCTGAAGCATGATAACCGTTTGAGATTTATAAAAACTGTCTTAGCAAACTGAGGTAGAATTTTAACTAATTGTTTGGTTCTACTACAATATTCAATTTTAAATCTTACCACTTGCCACAGTTGAGACTTGGAGGAAGTGGTATGGCGATCAGCTCCTAGTGAAGGAGAATGTTTCTAAACGTTGCTAGTCTATACAATGGTTTGTCTAAAGCACTTATATAGTTCCAAAGTTTCCGTACAATTGTTTAAGTTACGTTTGAGTCATGGAGGAAGATGTCCGAAGTTTTAAGTCAAAGATTGCAGTATAACGATAACTGTGAGATTTATGAAAATTGTAAAACTGCAATGTTTTTCGCAAATATTTTACCCCGTTATATTTCATTAAACGTCAGTTATTCCATAGACCAGTCCTAGTGGAAGTGGTATGGCGATAAGTTCCAAGCGAAGAACAGTTCTAAGTCGAAAAAAATTGTTAATATGTTAGATCTATAGGAACATAATCTTATACAATTTTGACAAAAGTATTATTTTAGTTTTAATTATATTTTAAATTTATTATAAATTTTTTCTAATTTTTTTTCAATTTTTTTCAATTTTTTTAATTTTTTCAATTTTTTCAATTTTTTTCAACTTTTTCAATTTTTTCAATTTTTTTCAATTTTTTCAATTTTTTTCTAAATTTTACAAATTTTTCATTTTTTCTATTAT
The DNA here is from genome assembly GCA_034700185.1 of Phthiracarus laevigatus. Taxonomy (NCBI): domain Eukaryota; kingdom Metazoa; phylum Arthropoda; class Arachnida; order Sarcoptiformes; family Phthiracaridae; genus Phthiracarus; species Phthiracarus laevigatus. Next base: position 14,184 of record JAQIXJ010002691.1, on the reverse strand, counting down.
TTCACAAATGCGGACACCGCTACAGACAGACGGACAGACGGACAGACATGGTCAAATCCATAAGCTCGCCTTTTTTAAAAAAAAGTGAGCTAAAAATTTTAATATATAATTAAACCCAACTTTTGATAACTCCAAAATATTAATTCAATATATTATTGTTAATTAGAGTTATTTTGGAAACGAAATTTTAACGTATATTTAGCAATACATGAATGCTGTAAACCATACGTTTGCAAGGTTTGTACGTTTTGGTTGGGATCGAAACCAGTTGTTATTATACTTTACTTGGATGCTGGAAAAAATGCTAATAAACTAGAGTTCAATGGGAGACCAAAGTTACCACTTTTTAAGTTCGCGTTTGATCAGGATTTTCGATCATTTTGTTTACTGGATTATAGTAGTGAAGTACAAATTCTGCGTAATTTAATTTGGAACATTGTCGAGCAATATTGTTTTTATAAAATCAGTTATGGGAAGTAATATCTAAAAATATGATCACTGAAGTTCTAAACACAAACGTTTGTTCAAGTTTTAATATAAAATCAATAATTTGAATCATATTTGTAATTTCAATTTATATTTTGACAATTTTCAGTAGTTTTTGTAATCTATTCAATATATTCGACATTAATTTTTAGTTTTGACTTTAATAGCAATAGTCAGCTAAACAGTTTAACAGCTAAACTAAGAATGAATTAAAATATCCTTAACACTCATTTTAAAGCACATATAAATTTTTATCGATAAAATAATAATTAAAAGTTTTGCTAATTTAAAAATATAGATCAATAATATAAACCAACAATAGATTTTAAGTCAAAGTGAGCTTATTACTAATGTTCATTCTTGTTTTTTTAATATTATCAAATTTTTTGATTTTTATTATAAAAATATATTATTATGAAGTTTTCCTTATTATACTCAAAGATTGATCTCATTCCCTCTCTCCCTCACGTTCTCCTACAATATAATATAGCGCAATTTTACTTTTCTCACCTAACAATATCCAAAAAAGAATTTTGATTTATAAGTATTATTGTGAAGCGCAAGAAATGATTGATACTCAACAATAAAATAGTATACAAGTATAACGGGTTTATTTAACAATAACAAATATAAAAATTAACACGGGCTCTAATAGCAATAATCTAATTATTGCATATTTTTTGAGGGGATTAAAGAAATAAAAAACAATTATTTCCCGGTTTTTTACAAGTTTTTAAACAAAATCTTCAATTTATTTTGACACTATTTTTTGCTTTCAAATATTTTATGCAACAATATAATAAGTTCATTTGGCCTTAAGTTAATTATTTATAACTCTCTAATTAATTGCAGATATCTATTCACTTAATAATTATTTGAATAAAAGTGTGAGCTCTATAATATTAGTTTTAACTTAGTTTAAATTTTTCTTATTAGTATTTTATTCAGTCATTTTTATTTAGAAATGTTGTTGACCATTGATTTATGTTTTATATAGACTATCAATTTTGATTATTTAAAGTTATTTTTGATTTAGGATTATATTTTCTAAAATACCTCTTATGATTCTTTATTGTCCTCTTTTAGTCAATGACCAACACGCTAATCGCTTACTTCACTATGAATTTTACGACTGAAATTAAAATGTTGATTTTTTAACAATCAAGTGAATAAGTATTAAATAACTTTTTTAATGTTCCAACCAGATTTTTGTCTGTTTTGAGCCAGATTTATTATTTTTACAGCAAATATCTACAGATATCATTAAGCTTTTAGTCTTACTTTTCCCAAGTTTTTCTTTTTTCAACCAGTTCAGTTTTAACATTGTATGCCAACTTTGATAACTGTTTTGGTCTTTTTTACAATTTTTTGATCCAAATAATAACATAATAGCTCGGTATTAATCAATTTATAGCAACAAATAGCATAATTTAGAAAGATTAATACAAATATTTATTATTTTTAAACTGTTAATTTAAATTTTATTACATTTTTATTTTATTTTGCAAACATACATCATTGATATTTTTTGAGGACACACCGCATTCCGCTTTTATTTCCATGAGAATTTTTGTTTTATATTGAAATTTCATTTAGTATTTGATTTACAATTAAAAAAATAAAATTTATTCTTTCCGTGAGATTTTTATATTTTCGTTAATTTAAAATATTAAACTGTAATATATAAAATGTTCGCATTAAAATCGCAATAATTAAAGTTTTATTTTGTTATTTTGGAAAAAAACATAAAGTACATCCTATTGCTTTTACAAAAATGTTCACTCAAGTTCTAAACACGAACACATGTGTATGTTTTGGCATAAGTTTAATAAATAATATTAATTAATATATTAATTTATAACGTTATGCACATTTCAGTTGTTGTTTTAATCATTTTAAAGTTTTCGTTTTATTTAAAATGTTGTTGACTGTAGTGCTAATATTTAACGTAAGCCTGTAGTCAGAGGTTTTTGCATATTTCTCATGCTAAAATATATAATACAATTGTCCTGCAACAACAAAGATAAGTTATTAACAATGTATTTAATGTTTACAATATTTACAGTTATTATTGATTAATCCTTTAAATCTGGAACAATGTCTCATCAAACACCATTCAAATCTATTTATTGAAATATATAATTATTATTAATTATATATTTAATTATACCTTTGAATATTTGAATTAATTCTAGATAGTCTATAAATTCCACCAACAATTCCATATTCTAAAAATTCATAACAACTTTTCAAAACTAAAGGATTTTCTAAAAAACAAATAAAATAATAAATAATACATATAACAATGTGTTTATAAACTATTGTTACCTCGTGTCATATTTATACGATAATGACAAAGATCAAAACCAAATACGCTTTTAAATTTTATTTTTTTAAACACATATTTTTTCTATTTACTTAATTATTTTTTACGCTGAGCTTCCATTTTCTATATAACCATTCGAGTTAATTATTCTTAAATAAATATTTCGAGCACTTATGAAATCAATTATTATATTTTAATCTAGTATATTTTCATGAGCTGAAGTATATGAAGTCTTTATTGAATAAATAAAATGCAATCAGAAATGATAGTCAAAGAAAGGGTATATATATGTTAAATAAAATCGGACGAATATAGTCTCAAAATTAACCTAATAAATCCCATTCACAGTATTTAATATAAAATCAAATTTGTTCATAATGTTCCTTTTATATCCATAAACTTTTAATAACAAATAGGTATATATATATGTGTCTACAAATTGTGGTTGGTCTCCTATATTAACTTTTTTATAAAAAAAAAGTTTTCTATCCAGATATATTGCCCGAAATATGTACACTTATCTCTCAGTTGAGAATGAAAAAATACTTTAATTAAAATATAGTTATTTACACGCAGAAAAAGTTGTTTAAAAAATATTCTATTCTAAAATATTCTTAGACTTAATACCCGGGTGTCAAGGTGAGTCCCTACCTAATAAATGGAAATGAACAATTCAACGTATTTTTAATGTTTTTTAGACAGAAAAATTGTCGTTTAAATCCGAGTAGTTTGACCCCATCTTAAAATTTTGAAAAGTCCGAAAGTACCCCCTCCCCCAGGCCGGCACAATTTGGGACTCCCTGCTTAATGCTATAGCTCACAAATGATGGGATCAGTTAAGTTTCATTTAAATGATCACTTTTCTTTGGTCATTAAGCTTATTCTATTATCCTTTTATTAATTAAATTATATATAATATAATAACAATTCATTTTGGTACCTCATTTCAGTTTTGTGGTTGAACTTTTCTCCAAACATTTCTACGTTTCTGCTTTTAGTTGTGTAGTAATTTACAAGATTGTCATTAATAACGGAAAGCTTACAAATTCTCAAAATAATTTTTTTTTGTTAAACACAGCTTTTTTCTATTTACTTAATTATTTTTTACTATTTTTTACGCTTAGCTTCCGCTTTCTAACAATTTGAGTTAATTATTCTTAAATCAGTATTATGAGCACTCATGAAAGCTATTATTATATTGGAATATAATATATTTTCATGAACTGAAGTATATTTTTCTTTCTTCGTGGAATCATTATTAAATAAATAAGATGCAGTTTGAAATAATAGACAAATAAAGTGTTATATATGTTAAACAGAATCGGAAGAATATAGGCTCAAATTTAACGTAATAAATCCATTCACATTATTTAATATAAAATCAGTTTAGAATTTATTCGTTTCGAGATTCTGTTAATAACGTGCCTATTATATCCATAAACTAGTAAAAACAAATATAAAACAATTATTTGTCATCTCATAAATGTAAATATTTGTACATGTTTCGCAGCACAATTAGGCAATGTGAGTCTTATTTGATAGATGGCACTTTTATGAGAATAAGAATTTGAAAACATTTATTTTATTTTTGCCTATTATGTTTTTATTGTTTTAAAGTGATCTCATATAGCTCCTGCTTAAAGGAATATTCTAATTTTTAAGCCCGGATTATATAGTTTTCTAATATATGAATCCGATTTTCCTTAATTCTCTTATATATTAAGTCTTATTTTTGTAAGAATTAGTTAAATTAATGGTTATTCTCATAATCACCACACCAGAAATGGATAAAACGCTATTTTCGCAAATTGGTTTGGGTTGCAACCAAAATTAATAAAATACATCGAAATGTGGTTATAAACATTTACAACCGCTAAATAAAGTACTCAACTACCTCTTTTAAACCGTATTAATGTGTACGATACGATCGCTTCGATTAATTAACTGCGCCTGCAATGAAACTTGATAGGAAATCTTTAAAATGAATGATTAATAAAAGCTATTTTCATAATTTTTCATTCCGAAACAACATTTTTTATTAAGCTGATCGTATCTCAAAAGCCCATATTTTCTGTCTTCGATTAGTTTAAACTAAAAACACTAAAAATAGATGAAATCTTAATCACTCAGAGTGCCATTGATTCAATGTTTCAATTTTTAAGTGTTTTAAAAGTAAGTTTTATGTTTTTATACAAATTTTTATTTTAATCCCAAATGAATAAATATCTTGAAAATTACAGATGAGCTAAAAATCCATAAAAAATTGAAACTTTTTATTATGTTCAATGTTTTTGCAATCTACATGTTTTCCAAAATCGATTTAATTAAACATATTATTTAATTTAATTAAAAATTATCTAACTTAACCTTAAAAAATTAATTAACAAAAATAAAGTTGATTGTTCAATCAAAAGTAATCTACTAGATTTAGAATTTAAAGAAAATATTTTATTAAAAATTTTTTTAATAATATTTTCATAACTCTCCAGATAATATAAAATAAAAACGACGCACTATATCTTATAGAAAGCTCATTCTAAGGTTATATAAACTTTTGTGATAGATTTATTAGATTTTTGCCATTATAGCTATGATGTCAAATCCATATATTATTATCGGATTACAATCGGACGTAAAATTTTGCTATTAGATATGCGATATCTATGCTTTTGGTGTGTGTAGACTTTTTTAAATTCTTAAGCTCAATTTATAGAAAGTAGAGCCTATGGAAATGACTTAGTCCGTCTGTGTGTAGATTCTTTAAATTTGCTTTCGTTAATTTTTGTCAACATGTTCGATTCGTGATTCAATTCTTCGGTGAAAGATTGAGAAATATATTCTTGATTGAAGTCTATCGCAGATTTTTGAGAGCTTTCTGAGATGTCTAATTAATGTGTCAAAAATAATTAGTATTGCGTTTTGCCTTATTTTTGTCTAATTTCTCGTACTGGTCAAAACAGTCTGTAATCTAATAGAGGAATTGAATCAACGATATCACGGGGTTTAACAAATTCAGAATCGTCCACTTCGGTTATGTGTTTTCGGGAATAACTCCTTTAAACATTGAATTATTAAATATGCCAAATTCGGTAATTATTATAATTAGTATGTTTTTGAATGCTAATGCATATTGTTTATTTCAACCATCAGTGTTTTCTTCAATTAAATCGTCTATTATTTTCTATATATAATTGTAACGTATTTTCTCTAATTTGTCTAGTGTTATGCCGCGAGTAATAAATAGCAAATTAGTTGAGAACAAATAACTTAAAAAAGCGTTCATGTTACGTTTACCTGCCTAAATATTGCCGAAACCCCACCCGAATGATCCCTCGTATCAAACGACTCATCCTAAGCACCACCCTACTGATCCCGATACCAATTCGACTGTTCCCCAACCCCAACTGATTAATATAGTTTAAAATGGAAATTATGAATTTTTTTCGACCCCTCATGCTTAAGGTGGTGCCCACCACCTCGAAACCCTCTTATTTACATTCCTTTCATTCGAATCCATTGATATAAGTGTTGAGGAGGTGACTGTTTAAAGGATGGCCCTTGAAACAGTTTTTTCGCCCCCATTTTAAGGAGGGGTCCTACCACCTCGAACTCTCCTGATATGCACTCTACTCTCCAAGCTGAATCCAATGATATAAGTGTCGATTGGTGGAGTCACCAGAGGAAGCGCCTATAAAGGTTATCACACACACACAACTTTGAAATATGCATATATGATCATTAGTTTGCGAAATACTTCAGTTAATAAGGTAATTGTCACATTGAGATATTACTTGTGGCATAATTAATTGTTGAAAAAAAACGTTTTACATTAGAAGTTTTATGGACAACTCAGGTTTACACGTCGTTAATATAATCAATAAGAAATTATAAATAATTAAACTTTCTAAAAATTTTTGAAATTTTTAAATAAATGGGAGATATAATTTTTCTTCCTGTTTTTCAACTATTTTTAATTCAAACTGTAAATTTCATTCTTAATTTAAAGTAAAATACTTTTCAATTTTTAATATGTAACATTCTTGGAGATTAGGAACACCAATTTAAAATTAGATTAGTAAATTTTAAAATACAATTATCTATTGATTGAATTAAAGTTGTTCCGATACATGTTTTTCTACTTAATGAAATGCATTTAATTAAACCGCATTCCGTTTTTCTTTTTCTAGTTTTAATTATTTCACCTTCATTAATATATCGATTATTTGATTGGTATTTAATTAAATGGCAAGTCGATTTGCATTTTTTTAATTAATTCAAATTACTTTTCAACTTAAGTAATCGATATGAAGTTGATTAAATTACAATTTAAAGCGAAGGTTTTTAAAAAGTAGGTAATATTTTGTTGAAGTCATTGAACATTGTAATCTTTTCTATGTGCACAAGCAAGCAGCGACTTTAATAACATTGCAAAGAATGTATACATTATTAATATGGACATATGGACTAGAGGTGGAAAAACTTAAAAAATGAGAGTCCAGTCCGGTCCCGTTAATTTTAGGTAGTTGTTCTGTCCTGTCCCTTCCTGTTTTAAGGAAATATTTAGTCCCGTACTGTCCTGTTCCGAAGCTATTTTATTTCTCTCAATATAATTGCAGAAAATCGAAAAAAACTTTAATCTAAACTTTCGTTGAAAGAAACTCAATATTTCTATATTAGACATAACATAAATCATTTCACTAAAACGTTTGTAATAAAATTAAAAAAATTAAATTTAAAATTCGACGATGTTTACACACGAAAAGATAATCATCTATACTTTTGGGATTAAGCAAACGAATTTTACAATCCTTTCCTGTCCCAATAATTACATGGTGCAATTCTTTCGCTGTAAATCCCTTAAAAATTTTCTAATTCATGATCCTTTCCAGTTCCGTCCCGACATCTTTTTTAGATCCATTATGAACAGGACTGACAATACAAAATCTTGAAATATAGATAAAAATTCTGTAGATGGCAGAAGTTGTTTAAAAAAGTATTTTTTTATTTTCGAATTCGATATTTATAAATGCTTTTAATTCACTTGCGTTTTTCTATTTTATTTTTTTTTTGAATGGAACAAAGATTTTGATTTATTTTTTTAAGATATTTCAATTTGCATTTTAATTGTAATTTCAACATCATATGCCTTTTGACAGATATTATTTGATTAAAGACTGTAATCCTTATAATTTTTTATTTTATTTAAACTTTAAGCTTGTTAACATGTTCTATAAATTAATATAAAATAAACTTATAAAAGTACAAGTTGACTGACGAGTAAATTAAACTTATAAAGTATTGATTTATTTAATAATTTTTAGCTCACTTTGTAAAAGTCATATATTTGATTTGCAATGTCTGTCTAACTTTGTCTGTCGTTCTGTAGACTTTTTTAGATCACAAAAATAAGGCAAAAATAAACAAAATTAGGCCAAAACTTAGTCAAAATGTGTCAAAATTGGCTTAAATAGAGGCAAAACAGGGCCTAAATTGGATCAAAAATGACTAAAAAAATTGGACAAAACAATGGTCAATATTGGGGCAAATATGAGTATATTTTGGTATCACGCGTCTGACTAATAATAATAAAACACGTTATGACACGCGCGTAATTGCATATATAACACTGTTTTGATGTAACCTCATTGACAGCTAAACTTAGAATGAATAATAATATCTTTAACATTCACTGAAGTACTATTTATAATAATGTTTTAAAGCACATAAAAATTTTATCGAAACAATAATAATTAAAAGTTTAGTTTATTTAAATCAATAATGTAAGCCAACAATAGATTTAAATTCAAAGTGAGCGCATTACTAATGTTCATTCTTCTTACGTATTAAATTAATTAAAAATAACAATTAAGTATCATTGGAATTTTGTACAATTGTCATTTACTATTTAGTTTAACTATAATTTTTTTCTAACAAATGTTTTTGATTAAAGATTAAAATTTAAAACATTTTGGTTTGATTTTAAATGAGCAAACAGATTTTTTGACGCATCCATTAAATCCTTTATTTGCAAAAATTATAGACTTTTTAAATTAAAATCGAAATTATTATGAATTATTTTAAAATTTTTTCTGCTGACTGATTATCTTGTATCAAATATAATTTGATTATTAAAATTCGTAAAGATATTGATCGCAAAATTTTCGCGCTCAGTTTTTTCGAATTCGGAAATTGTTAGTTTTAGAATAATAATTTGAATTCTTATTAACAACTATGAATAAATTTAACTGTCACTAATTTTCTATGTCTATTGATATAATTTGATTTGATAAATTAGCTGTATAATGAGTTTAATAAATTAAAGTAATAAAGTAATTACATCGCATGCAATTCACAACATATCATTTTCTTATAATTAGATATCCAAACGCATGGAACATATTAGTATGCATTCTTATTTCAGATGAAAGGGAAACTTATAAATAGGGCCTAGAAATTCTTTAATTAACGATTTCATTTTTTCAAAAGAAGTACTTAATTCGAACTATATAAAGCTTGTTATTAATTATTGTAGATTATAAATTGACTTTAAAATTCTAAAATCCGTTATTCGCCATAGGGATTGTCAATGCACCGATCGTACTTAGACTGTTCCCGAAATTGAATTCCAAAGCTAACGAGTTGATAGCGATTTCTCTGATCTTTAAACCAGTAATTATACGCATTAAAATTAAATGAATAAGATCAGCATTTTCCGAAATTTCATGAAAATATTGTTTCCCAGCGTGTAAAGGCAAGTTACGCTCTACTTGGTTAAGTCATAAGTTTAAGCCATATGTAAGTTCTTCTAAGCGACTGATAGAACCGAGCGTTACTTATTGTAGTAAAATGCGATCAAAATTTACGTTCTCTGGGGTCACAATTTAAAACTTTTGAATAAATAAAATCTTTGGAACTTATAAAAGTAAACAACGATATATTTACAGATGTATTTTAAAATATTAATTTTCTTAAAAAATTGTTATTATAACTAAACATTTGTTGTAAACCATAGTTTTAGTTGTAAAAAAGGCTTTAATTGTTTTTTAGATTAATATTCAGTTACATCATTATAGTCTTTTTTTAACGAAGACTTGTAAGATAATTTAATTGAGATTAAAAAGTATCAAACATAAAGCAAATCTATACTTATGAAAATATTTTGGTACTAGAACTATTTGGAAACTGTATGCTATCCATGTTTGATTCTTATATATGCTGTGAACCGCTTATAATTAAGAATTTAACTAAATATATATTAAAATATATGAATCAAAGTGAGCGCATTAGTAATGCTTATTCTTGTTTTATTATAACCATTAAATGTTATGAAAGCAAACGAATACACATGTATATTTGAATACCAAACGGGCTGAATGTTCTATTAAAATCAGAAGAATAACACAAAAAAAATTAATAGCTGTTTTTCTTAAACAAACTGGAAAGACAAACAAAAACGAGACATCACTATTATCTTATAAGTGCAAATATGTTATTGTTATAATAGAAAACAAGAGTGGAACACACAAATTATGGCATATTGTTTGGTAAACAGTTTGTTATTTGAGCTAAATATGGAATAGGGATTTTGGGAAACTTGGGGGGGGACGGCATACGGACAAACCGATAACATAATGGCAAATTTTCAATATGCCATAAAAAATTCATTTGTGAACTTATTCTATATTAAAGATAAATTATTCATTTTTAACCTCTTAAAGAGGATACATAGATATGAATAATTATTATAATAATTGTGCCAGTTAAAACATAATTAAAAAATGTCAAAATAAAAATGTTTTCTTTTTAATACATTTAATGGTTTAAATGTTAACATAATTAGCGCAATTCCCCTTACTTGAAGAGTCACGATAAACAATTTTTTAAAATATTATATATTTATTTATAATTGAGATGATTATTAGATTAAATTCGTAGTTTATTGAGACTTAGAGACTTACTTTTAAAAAATTTTATAAACTGTATACATTTGTTTATTGTACATTTTTATACTATTATACAAACTATGTTTATTAACGTTTTGGGCTAAATGTGGAAGCTGTGTTATATGGTTTGATTATAATTATTTAATGCATTATCTTTTTCATAATAATTTTGATTGTTTTATATATTGGAATAAATTTAAAAGTTATTTAAAAAGATTTAAGTTCAAGTTTATTTTTTTTTGACTAATTTCAATTCTTTGAAATTAGTATTGGCGATAAACAAACGAAAAATGTTAAGAGACAAAATCATGCATTTTTCTCTTTAATGTCAGGTAAAAAAATTTAGAACGAAAGATTCATAAGTGAGCTCAAATTTCCTTAGTAAAAATTATTTTTATTAACTTAATGTTATGTTTATATTTATGTCATTTATGCGAGATTCATTAGAAAACTTAACAAGTAACTTTAATAAAAGGTAATAATGATTTTCCAAGTACAAATAAAATCTTTTCATTAAATCACTTATCTGAAAATGATTAGCAACTTTTATTCCAAAATAAATTTATCCATATGATAATAATGACAGTACAAAACTACAAAAAAAGAATTTTTTGTAAACTATTAAAATTTGAAAACATTTCTGAACAAGATTATATCCATACTATAAAATATGGAAATTTATTTATCATTCAGAATTTCTTTGTAATTCTTGATTTGTCTGTCTTACGTGAAACAGTATTGTTATCTGATGTATTTCAAGTTTTTATCTATTTTAACAAAATATAATTTAGATCCATGATATTTTTAAAGTTTACCAGGTCTACCATAGGTTGTTGAAATTAAAAAGTGCAATTATAGAACTGGAATTAATTACAGATATAGATCAGGATTAATTTATTGAAGTGGGTCTACTTTATGGTATATCTCATGTTTCTAAAATAATATATATTGCAAACAAAAAATATTAATTTATTAGGATGAATATAAAGAATCCAATATTAAAACTAATTTTTTTGACAGTATTAATTTTTATGGAATGGCTATGGAGCATTACTTACAACAATCGTAAATTAAGTGGGTGGATGAAAACACATTATTGCAAATACATTGGATAAACTTAACAAACAAAAATACGTATGGATGATTTTTATCTGATTTTTTAAGCAGATTTATGTATTTGGGTATGTCTATGCGTCCGTCCGTCCGTCTGTCCGTCTGTCTGTCTGTCTGTCTGTCTGTCTGTCTGTCGGTCGGTTGGTCGGTCGGTCTGTCCGTCTTTCCGTCTGTCCGTTTCATACTCTTATTCTAATTAATGGATTTTAAGCGATATCTTATTCTAATTAAGGGTGTTTAAGCGATTTAATATTTTTATTAAGTTGTTTTAAGTGTTTTCTTATAAAGGGATTTTTATATTACTTATCCCATAAAAATTGTCAAATAGGGATGTTGAAATTGTCAAAAATGCAAAAAATGTAACAAAATTCGGGTAAATACTGATAAAAATATGTATAAAAAGGGTCATAACTAGAACAAAATGGCAGATTTATCATCAAAATAGAGAAAAAGTTTATCAGATTGGGATATTCGGTTTTTTGAATGGGACATTTCATTTTAAGAATGAGAAAATCTGTTTTTGAAGAATGGGAGAATCCATTTTTTAGAATTGGAGATTCCATATTTTAAAGTTGGAGATTCCGTTTTTTAGATTGGGAGATTCCATTTTTAGAAATTGAGATTGGCTGTGGATAGGCATAGATTAAACTCAAGATTTATAACCTTAAATGATTATTTTTGTTTTATTTTCACACAACAACATAGATAAATAATTGAAAAGTACATTAAGAAACTCTTGTAATTTTATTTATTTCATAAAATGTTAACTTTAAAATAAAAAGATTTTTTTTTCTTTTTAAAAATTTTATTAATTTTCAATTAAAATTTCAATATAAAATAATCGGCTAAAGATTATTACACATTTTCATAATTGAAACAAATTTCATCCAGTCATTCTATCGGCTAGAGAATCTTACATTAGTTTCAACTGGAATTTCATGTTATCCAATGGAATGAATGATTTTTTACATTTTATTCATTATACTATCCAATAGAATCGAAGCGGCTTGAGATTCTAACATTAGTTTATGAGAGAATCCCATGTTTACATATGGAATATTGATTTTTTACATTATAGTCATTATAGTATTCAATCGGCTAAATATTCCAACATTAGATCAATGAGAATCCTATTTTTTAATGAGTAAAAAACGCATAGTGGTCTTCTATAGTATACTACTTATATTAAACTCAAATTAACTGTTTTGATCGAAAAATTGCAAGTTTTCAAACAGAACATCCCTTTTTTACATCAAATAAAAGCTTTAACCATTCAATTGTTAATATGGATTTTGAATATTTTTCGGAATTTTCATTATTATTAATTTTTGTTCATCTAAACCATAATAAATATTGTAAATAATAAATAATTAAGAAATATGCTTTAAGTTAATTGAAATGAAAATGAAACATGTTTTGATAATGATAAATATAAGATTAAGTAATGATATTATATTTATAATATAAATCAATTTGTGTTATGAGTTGTTAATTATTTCTAATAGTTAATTCAATTAATTTTAGATAAAAGATTTCAAAAATAATTAATCGTAGTTGGTCCATACTCTAAAATCATATTGCCTTTAAAATGAATGGATTCAAGCCTCAAATAGTGGAAGAGATCTTACTACTTATTTTTGATACAAGATATTGTCATTTTTGTTATCAAAATATCTTAATTAATATAGTGTACAGACACTGCTGACATATTCAAAATATTCATCTGAAATCAAACTGCAGTCAAATAAAAAATTAAAAGGGAAACTCTTACCTTAATATATTTTAAGTTGATCATCATTTGTTTGTCCAGTTTATTGTTTGCAGGTTAAAATGTGAATCAATTAATAATAAATGTGAATTTATTTAATAACGATTCATTTTCTACCCAATATGATAATGAATTAAGTTTGATTGTTAAGATAAAAATGCAATAAAAAACTACAATTGCAGTTTAAAAAAATTTATTTAAAACTAGTGTTTAACTTTGTTTTTAATTTCAATTGTTTTTTACTAAATCTTTTGTAACTTATTTTAAATTTGCTTACTTTCAATTTGCGTTTTTGTTTCACTTATGCTTTCGAAATCAATTTATCTTTTACTTTCACTTTTAAAAATTTTTCTAATTTAAATTGTATCTGGCTTTTGCTTGCCAAAATTTTTTAAATCTAACTCACATTCACTTACGCTTATGGGATGTTCTAGTATTTAAGCACAGTATTGTTGTAAAAAACGTTTAATTTTTTATTCAAGAATTAAATAAACTACAACAATAAAATAAAAGCATATAAACTAAATCATATTATGAACAAACATAAT
>JAQIXJ010002690.1:0-15038 GCA_034700185.1 Phthiracarus laevigatus | reverse complement strand
GCATTTGAGTCCGTTACTGCTGTGACCGCTGTTGGGTTTCGACGGCGAGTACGTCTAAGTTGAGGCGTTGCCCGAACAGATAACTGACGATTTCGTAAAGTTAACGGCATTTTTCGTATATCCTGCCGACTGCGCCAAATTGAGACGTTGGGCGATCAATCTGATGCCCAAAAGGTATCAATAAATAAAAGTTCGAAACGTTATACGATTAAATACGTTTAATTACGAAATACGTTAATAAAAGAGGCGCGAAAGCGCTTAATTATTACAATTGCGTTCGTTATGCGAACGAGAACAATAAAAAAGAGAGGGAGAGAGAAACGAAACGATGGCTTAAATAGGGGCGCAAATCGATACCAGTGCCTCCTATGGCACAAATTAACTTATTATTGCAATAAAATTTGCATTTACTTTTGAATTTAGGTTCAGTTAGGTTTAGTTTGGTTAGGTTTGGATAAGTTTAATTCTGTTAGAATAGGTTTGGATAAGTCTGAATAAGTTTAGTTAGATTTGGTTAAGTTAGGATAGGTATGGATGGGTTTTGGTTACATTCATGAGTCTGTTCAGTTAAAAACTAATTAATCTCATGCTTAAAATTTCTCTAATACTGCGCAATAATACTTTTAAAAACTTTTTAAAAAAGTTTCTACAACAATGGGGCCGTTATAAAGCACAACCACCTATTATTAATTTTATATTGAATACACCTTTCCAAAAATCTGGTACATTATGGATGACATTTCTATACGAATTAAACGACCTTTCATATGAAAAAAAATTTGAAATTTAAATTTTGTTAAAACACAATTATATTTTGGTGATTAAATTGAACTGTTGGCTCATTTGGAGCTCTGACGACAAAATTGTGAAATTTAAATATGTACAGTATATAAGACACGCGTATCTTTTGGTCATGATTTTAAATTTTACTTTATAATTTTAGTGAAAATCTATCCAAAAAATTGTAAATAATAGGTAAAACTCAATTTTAAAAATGAATTGATGTTAAATATTATATATGAAAGTTGCATATACACAGATAAAAATTGTAAAAATATTATGGTAGTATGATTTCACGTTTTCTGTTTGTAAATTTGCAAATAATATTTTAAAAGAAAAAAGATTTTTGAATAAAAAACATTTAACCCCTACCAGAACTAAGTATTTATTATCTGTTTATGCTTAATATGAATTTTTTAAAAGTGAATGGCAAATAATAAAAAGCAAAACTTTTCATGAAAACAAAACATTTATTCGGATTTGGATTTAATTGAATACCAATTATATTATTTTTATTAAATGCTATTTTTTTATTACGTTACACAATCGAAAAATAAGGCAAACATTTGATAATAATTATATGAAAACATTTAAATTAAACTTTTATATTATTAGGAGAGAAATCCGGAAACAGATAATTAATTGTCTTAATTCGCTAACTTTATTACCATAAGCTCTTGGGTATCGAATACGCTTTTCCAATATCCTTTCATAAATAAAGAATACGTTTCTATACGTATTAAACGACCTTTTATTTACACCAAAAAACAAATTGAAATATTCTTAAAACACAATTATATTTTCGTTTACAATGCATACCATCGTCAAACACATCGCGACCATTAATCGTTGATTTGGCACTTACAACGCCATTTCCGTTTTTCATCCACACATCAGCCGTTCCAGTCTTCAACCCATTAAACTTACTCACGTGTATGTCCACATATTCGGCACCACCGCAATCCTCGAATCCCTTTTTGATATCGTCTTCAGTTATATTGTCGCCGATATTAGACAAAAGCAGTCGGTTATTATCGTTACGTATTTTGCGATGCGCGTCAATCGCACGCTCCACTCGATATTTTAACGGCACATCTCTGTTAGGGAAACGCTTAAACGCATCCACATTGTAACCCGCGGGCAAAGTCGGTCTTTTACGTCTAGGCTTTCTCGGTCCCATTGTTGGTAATTTTTGGACAACTATTTTAAGATTCTCGTCGATATCGCCGACCGATGAAATTGTAGGCATAGGCTTTGCCTCTTCCATTCTTGGTAATAATAAACTTCGAAAAACAAAATAGTTAACTGGTTATTCTAGCAAAAAAAACGGTTACGCTATGGGAAAATTGTTACGTTTAGACAGACGTATGTATAGCTAACGAATGACTTGAGTTAAGTGTAGTTTAATGTGAAATCAATTATTTTTGGGTAATTTTTGATGATTCAAATTGAACTGTTATTTGTTGAACTCGTTACGCCACAGTCTAACGCTCAAACTTATGTATTTGGTATATTGTCTATCTGTCCGCTTCTTTCTTTACATCCGGTTGTTAGCAGTATGCTATCATTTAGAGTGCAATAAAAAATCTTTGATCCCAATATAATTTTACTTAATCCGTAATCTTAAGGTTTAGGGAAAGTTTCGAGAGAACGACAGCTCAAACACAAATCGAAATACGTTCACATAAAGTGTTCGTTCATGTTTTTCTCACCGAAAACTTTTTCATATACTGTTACAGTGCTAGGAATTACTCAAATGCTATTCATTTAACCCAATCGCACATTATTGATGACTAAAAAATGCGTCTAATAAATTGCTAAAACTTTCGCGAGTAAATGGGATCAAACATTCATTGCTATTCGCAATTATAAATTTGGCATCAGTTTACTAGCAAAGTTTTAATCATGTAATTATGAAATAATAGCTAAAATTATAAGCAAAAAAAATTACTAATCGGTCTTTAATTTTCTCATAATAATTCTGCACGAGCCAGGCTCGGGACGAAGATGGACCTAAAATTTTTTTAACGATTTGAGGGTTTAATACAATAAGTACTCAATCAAATAGGTTAATAAAATTTGTTTCTTAATGCTACCTTATTATACCTCGAAATAAGTATTTGTTTTAATTAATTTTATAAATAAAAACTTATTATTTGGATAAAACTCGATTAGTTATTGAAAAGTTTTTTAAAATAAATTAAAAGGGATTAGTTTTACAAATGTATAAAATAATGCGTTTAAAAATTAGATTTTAAATATTTTTTCTGAATAAAATCATTAATTATGATAGAAATAATAAAATAAAATTTTCTACAAATCTGGATTAAAATATATATATTAAGACGAATTACAAAACATAAGGTGTGATATCTTGTCCAACAGACAAATCTTTGGCTTCATATCCATGGGGTTGAGAGTTATTCGGTAACCATAGTTTGCCCGCACTTCCGCTTATACCCAAAATGAAATGTTTGCCCACTTCTACGAGAATACCTAATCCTTCACCAATGGTAACAATTCGTCGATTAACATGTTCTCCATTTGCTTCGCCAATAAAACCATTTGGATTCGGTTTCCATTCATTTCCATTACACAAATATGGATTTATATTATATGGAACGAAATTTAATGCCTTATGGTATTTATGGCACTTAAAGAGAATGTATGAAAAAATGGTATTTTTTGTTTGGAAAAAATTTTTTGTCTGAAGATCAAAAAAATTGTCGTTTAAATCCGATGAGTTAGCTCCCCCTTTAAAAATCGAGATTTTGAGAATCTTACCCCCACTAGGACTTCAGACCTTGGCTAACTATGCTCTAAACTAATAATTTGTTTTCTAAGAAAATTATACAGCACTGTAATGAGAGGAGTGGAATGATATGAGTATATTACTATAATATGTGATGAATGATTGAAAAATTAATTTCTCTGTTTTATTACGAAATACTGAATTCGACACTTTGAGCAAAGAAAGTTATAAGGACTCAACACTTAGCGACTCACAGATAATCTTACCCAATATACATCTGATATGCAGCATAATCTAATGAATTAGCAGTTTTCAATAGAATCGCTACAAAATTATCATGGGATTAGGTTTAATGTTCCAGAATTAATCTCCACTATTAATCCATATTTTCATATTTTTTGAGATCATGATTTGGTTAAGCTCATTATAATGATCTTTTTTTAAAGATTTCATGTCAATAAATGATGTGAATGTACGATTATTAAGCGTTCATATGTAAACTATGGCCTTCAATATGTGGTGTTTGTGACCAATGTTTGCCTGATTTATTCTAATGACTCGTGCCATAAATAAAAAATCATGTGCTCGTTTGTTACTGCTCTTAAAAACCATTCAATTAAAAAATTCAAGATTAGCTCTTAAATGCGAGACCACTCGCTTTCTATTAATACTTTAGAAATATCTATAATTAATAAATGAAAGGCAAGTCACGATAATCCGGAAGAATAAATCCATAATTGTAACGTAGATTTACATAGATTTGATTAACTCAAAAATAGGATTAAAATATAAATGGAGCGCATTCACAAACGAGTTAAATACTAAAATTACGATGAGATATATTGTAATAATCTAAGATATGCGGTAATTCTACCATTTATTATCTGTTTTAAATCAATGCCATTATTCTATCACAAATGCTATAAATTAGTATACGTATGTTAATTATTCAAATAAAAGTTTTGATACAAAGTTAATTTTTAATATGTGTTTTTAAGTCTTTTCCTCGATTCATCAAAATCTTTTAAACTAATTTTCTCAAAATCTTTTTAAACCACGTTTTAAAGTATTTATCAACAAAAATATCATATTTTTTAAATTCTATTGGTCTCAAATTTATGAGTTCATTAAAATTTGTTTCAAATGAATCCAATTTTTAAATTATACAAAAGTATTTACTAAAGCTGTGAATGCGAAACTTTTCACTTAATCAGTTTTTTACCTTCAATTTTTTAGCTCCTTATGACACTAAAACATTTCAGATGAATTTTCGATCCATTTATCGAATTAAATGGTTTAGACTATTTTAGTCGATATTTTTAAGTTTTATTAAAATCAATTTTTAATCAATTTAAAATTTAAGATCAAATCAATTTCAGATATGTATAAAAAAATTTTGAATAAAATAGTTAATTCAGTTTAAATTCCCTAAACCTGCATAAAATCACGAAACTTGCATAATTATTGCGATAAAAACAATAGACATTTAAAAATATTCATTAGTCTAATAAAACATTTATGAAATCAGTGGTGATATATCATCTCCATATAATAAATCCTTAAATTCACATCCTTCTGGTCGGGATTTATTAGGGAACCAAATTCTTGCCAGGTATTCCTCATGCGTACCAATAATCCAGTGTTTGCCAGACTCCACGTAAATGCCAACGCCTTCATTAATGGCAACAACCGGACGCCTTAGTTTAACAATTCTTTGTTTGCCACTTCCGTAAGCACATTCTTCAGTAAAACTAATCGGTTGGACCTCCATATTTGTGTAGTCAGGATTCACGTTGTATGGAACCAGATTCAATGCGTTATCATTTATTGCGGATATTTTACTCGATCCGATATCAGCGCAGGTCAAAATATCCGGTGCCTAACATTTTAAACAATACAAAATGTAAAGATAGATAAAACGAGATTTTCCGTGGAAAATAACCGAAAAAAATGTAAAAATTATTACGGCAACAGAAGCACCGGCAGCCAGTCCAATGTACGGTATATTATCGTTAAGAACTCGACGCCGTATTGGTTCAATTAATCCATATTTGCGTAAGTAGTGGAGAAGCGTGAAAGTATACTCGCCGTCGACTATTATGGCTTTCGCATCTTCAATCGCTTTCGCATAATCTATTAGTCCTTCCTTATGAATGCTATGCACAATAAACTGACGTAAACAAGATTGAACTCGTTTCTCGCAATCATCCCAATTTCTTGTGCTCAAACCGAATGGTAGGAAAATTATTTCGCTGCCTTTTTTTACTTTTTGTTGCAATAGAAAAGTGCTAATAGTTAATGGTCCGACGCTGGCCTTATTAAAGCCCCATATGGATGGACGAATAAAGTATACGCTCGACAATAGCAATAACCGCGGCGATGACATCGTAATTTCCAACTAATATTTAATAATTTTAATTTAAGATAAAGGAATAATTTTTTTTCTAAACTTCACTAATGTTTGCGAAAAGTAGAATTTCGTTCGTAATGTTTGTAATGTTTCTAATGAATAATCAAACTCATAAAATTACGATTTTTTATCTGAAATAACACACAGTGTGACACGAGATTTAAAATGACTGAAAAGTTATTAAATAGTTTTTGCAATGAAACTAAAAGTTAAATTTATGGCTCAGAGGTTGAGATGAGTTTAGAAACTGAGAAGTTGAGTGAGCATTTTGAGCAAAAAGTTAAACAGATAAAGTTAAATTAATATTGTTTAAGTTTAATCGTTGTTAACCTTTTAAAGTCAAATTAAACTTTAATTATCTTTCTTAACTTGCAAACAATGAGTTATAAAATTAAAAAATCATAAATTTATATATTTTAAGAAATTCATAATTTATTGATATCTGTTTAAAAACTATGAATAAAGAGTTTTATTTATCCTATTAACATTTATATCTAGTTTTTTATATGTAAAAAGTTTTTACTTTTGATAGTCTAAAACGAATTTGCAATTTTTATTATTGGTAATCTTAATTTTAACTTTCCAACCAAATTTACTGTATTGTAATATTTTTAAATTAATAATTGCATTAACTATTTCATAATCAAATTTATTTTTTGAAATGAAACGCAAGTTTTACTTAATAATAAGTTTTATTAAAATCGATTAATAGCAATATCCATGAGTAAAATAATTGTTAATAATTATTTATTCAATAAAAACAGTTTATTCAATATTTTAATTGGCCTCAAATTTAAAATAAAATCACAAAAACCGCACAATTATCGCGACAAAAATAAGATCGCAATTTTAAAACATTAAATTGTTATCAAAATTCATTTATCAAATAAATCATTCACGAAACAACGGGCAATATATCTTCTCCAATCACCAAATAATCAATTTCATAACCACCTGGTTTCGTGTGATTTGGTAACCATATTTTTGCGCCAATATGTTGATTCGTACCCAAAATGCGGTGTTCACCAGACTCCACACGAATGCCTATTCCTTCGCCAATGGTAACAATTGGCCGATTTAGCCGAACAACGCATTGCTTGAGATGGTCATCACCAAACTCTCCAATATAGCCTTTTGGTGGCGTTTCGTTGTAGTACTGATTTAAGTTATATGGCACCAGGTTTAATGCGTTTAGTCCTGAATCCCGGAAGTTCTCCCGGAAGACCTCCCGGAAGTCCAAAAAATCCGAACCGAAATCATCGCACGTTGAAATATCCGGTGCCTAACATTTTAAACGTGAATATTAATAATTACAACAAATTTTTTGGAGTAATTGTAAAAATCGGAAAAAGTTTTACCGCAACGAAACAACCGGCAGCCCAACCAACGTATGGTACATTATCGCTAAGAACTTTATTTCGTATGGCGTCAATTAAATTGTATGTCTTTAATTGATGGAGTAATTGGAAAGTGTTACCACCGCCAACGAATATCGCACTCGCATCGGCCACAGCATTGATATAATCCTTTTTTCTCATGCGATGAAGGCTCTTAATATTTTTCTGCGGGAAACTAAATTGAACTCGTTTCTCGTATTCGTCATAAGTTCTTAAGTCAATGCCAAATGGTATTAGAAGTACATTATAATTGTTCAATAGAAATCTGCTAATAGTCATGTGCCCGAATTCAAGCGGTTTAAAGCCGAGAAGAGATTGGTGAGTGAAAGACACGTTCGTCAATAGCAATAAACGTCGCAATGGCATCGTATTTTTAATTATGGTAATATCTTAAAAATTTTAAAAGAGTCTTTTATTCAAGTAAAGAAAGTTATTTGCTTTTCTATATTGCGCTTGAATTTAATAGTAAGATTGTAATGCATAAACTAACTAAATTTAATGTATAGTTAAAATTTCGCAAAATTATACCGTTTTTATCTAAAATATTACTCACTGTGACACAACTTAATGGATTTATAAAATTACTGAAAGTCTAACACTAAATAGTTTTAAAAGCAATGAAAGAAAATGCGAAATTGTTGACTCAGAAAGATTGTGTTGAGTTTAAAGCAAAATAAGTAAAAAAAAATTCAATTTAAATCAGCGACTGAGCAAAAAAGTTTGATTTGCTTAATTTTGTACTATTAGGAGAATTAAAAAGTGTTTTTATTTTCTCTAAATTAGCGAAAGATCCCCCCGGAAAATGTTATGCTATCGAAAATGTTCATCGACTACATTATTACCATTACTGGTGGATGATTCGCGAGCCATTAAAAAAGCGATAACACTGCGCGTGAATACTTCTTCAAAAAATGTTTGCACGTATCAAATCGATGTTAAGGATTCCGATACCACCTCTAATGCCATCAAAACTTCGCTAAAATCGTGGATTCGCTTCGACGTCGACATAATGTGCGAAGAAATGCACGTATCGTTGCGATGTCCGATAAGCGCTAAACGTATGTCATATCCCGGACGGTTCAAGAATTGTAAACACGTTGGTTGCTTCGATGTGCTCAACTTTCTGCGCTTGAATGCGGAAAGAATTGTGTGGCGATGTCCGCACTGTAATTGCACGCAATTCACAAATTCTAGTGATATTGAAATTGATGGCTTTTTTCTTCATTTGCTTTCGTTAACCGATAAATCGTGCAAATCGGTTATTGTTAGCCGAAATGGTAGTAACATGAATCGCGAAAATAGTTACCGAAATTGTAATAAATTTCGAAAGTTTGTTAATTGCAATAAAACGAAACCAGAAATCATAACTATTGATTGATATCATTTTAAGATTAGAACTAATTTATTTTTTATGTTTAACGGTTTTTACTCAAGATTACACCTCTCAACTATTATTAATTAATTAATTTTATAAATAATATAACCAATTATTTAATTTCAATTATTATACGAATTTGAATAGTTTTTATCCGTTTATATATTTTATTCAATTATAATTTTTTTTAAATTTAAGTCTACTGTATTTTCCTTTAAATGGTTATAAATTTTAATATAATTGTCAGTTAAATTCCAAAAAAAATTAAATTTAATGATAACTTCTTTATACATAAAATAAAATGTTTCAAAAACTGGGAATAACTGGAAAATCCATTAATTTAAAGAATTAAATACATAATCAAAAGACCATTTGATTCCAAGATTATATAAAATAAAAGTATAAATATTATAAATCCTAGATATATAATGAGATATTAATGAATAATTCGTTTCACTATTTTGTCAAAATATATCACATTTTATTCACTCGAATTCATTAAGTTGGATGAAATACTATTTGATAAGAAATACTTCACAGAAATCAAAAGCAAAGAATTGAATATGAAAAATGCAAATCAATTATGGTTTGTGACGAATGTTCGTTTTGTTAGACATTTTGGATCGTGTTTCATACCAATCACCAGATTTGAGTCTAATTTAAATTACGATTTATCAGCTAACAGTAGTAACCAATCTGATGGTTAACTTTCCTTGTCTGATGAATAATTATTTCTTAAGATCTAAATATGCATTTTTTTAATCAATTGACAAAAAAACACGATTATCTTTAACTTTCTTAAACATTAGTTTTGAAATTATTTACCCCAATTTATGATTATATACTTTAGTTTTTAACCATAAATTTTTTTTAATTAAAAGTTAGTTTTAATGCAATGCTATGATTGAAAAATGTGTTACCAAATGAAAAACAAATACAGTAATACTTAATTTTAATCGTTATAAACATTTAAATCTATTCTTATATACCGCATAACCATTAAATATTTAGTTGAATAAAATTTAAATCATTCACATGAAATAAGTTTTGAAACAATAATTGAAATTGAAATAAGCGAATAAAAAGTTATCAAACCATTATTGGTGGTATTGCTGTCATTCTTATTGCCTAATGTGTCAACCATTCGATAAATCATAGTTTTGTTAGACATCGGATCATCGATTGGTTCACATTTGTCGGAATTGTGATACTCATCAGTGCAGTCAAATTATTTAGAAGAGCCTCACGATTCACTTCAGACAATATCTTATAAGCTTTAGAACTGCATCTTTTCTGGAAAGTGTAGTCAAGACAGTTGTATACCATCGACCATAAATGCAACCATCGATCTCATACAGTGAAAACTATGATACGCATCGGAAGAATTAGAATCGAATGGCGCGTAACGGTGAACAACAACGCAATGATCTATCGATTAGAAAACGAGACAACAGACAGAATCGTAGTGGTAGTGACGGATACTTCTCCAATGCTATCAATTGTGGCCGAAATTATGATTAATTTGACCATTCATTCATTCATTTCCGTTAATTATAGTCGGATTTTTTGTGTGCTTTAAATATTTTTATATGTTTTCGATAAAATCTATATTTCTAAACATAAAACTTGTTAGACTTTAGTTGTTTATTATTAATTAAATTTTTGTTTGAGTTTAATGCCGTAATTGTCAGATAAAGTTACAGTTTAGTATTCTATTAAAAATTCAATTTATTTAGTTCTGTTGTCATATTTAATAAAACAATAAATAGCGAACTTTAATTTGAAAATATTATTTACTTTATTATTATTTTTATGACGATTTTTCCAACAAATGAATGGTCGCATTTCTTCAGTGAAATCTTCAAAATCGTTTTCAAACCCATAATTGATGATTTGATGAATGTGTGTCATTATTAGCAGAATATCCCGAAACCATTGGAACGAAACCATGGAAATCATTCCACATTTGATGCAATTTGTTGTACTGTTGAGCGCTTTAATTCAGTTGAATCACACTAATTAAGCCATGCTTTGTGTCCATGCATTCGTCCAATAGAATGACGTGATCGATAACAGCACGACTGATACCATAAATACCAATACTCGATTTTGTAGTATATATCGGAAGATCAAAACGAAGTCATAACTAATCGATGATAATATTGATGTGAATGTTGACGTTGTTGTGAGCAATGTTTGGTTTGATCATATACTGAAATAAGAAAAAGAAAATTAAATTAAAATTTAATAAGTAAATACAAAGCTCAAAACACTGCAATCTTAACATCTCTTTAGTAAAATCTTTAAAATAGTATTGAAATCCATAACTAATTACTATGTATTTGATGAATGTGTGACAATAACCAAACAACTCGTTAGAAACCAAAACCATCGCAATTGATCCAAATTTCCTTAAGAAACCTAACGTTTGATTAACAATTAAAATAATAAAATCCAAATGAATTGCATCTCATATTACTTCACCACATGTGTTACAAAAATCAGAAGAGTATAGTCTAACTCGTAAGCCAAACATACCAAACAATATTATACACTACCATAAGCCAAACTAATTTTACTCTAACATAACCCTAACTCTAACTTGAAAACGAATCTAAATCTAAAACTAAATCTAAAACTACTAAAACTAAACTAAACTAAAGTAAAGCTAACTTAAAGCTAAACTAAACTAAACTAAATTTAAGCTAAACTAAACTAAATCAAAGCTAAACTAAACTAAATTAAAGCTAAACTAAACTAAATTAAAGCTAAACTAAACTAAATCAAAGCTAAACTAAACTAAATTAAAGCTAAACTAAACTAAATTAAAACTAAACTAAACTGAATTAAAGCTAAACTAAACTAAATTAAAGCTAAACTAAACTAAATCAAAGCTAAACTAAACTAAATTAAAACTAAACTAAACCAAATTAAAGCTAAACTAAACCAAATTAAAGCTAAACTAAACTCTAACTAAATTTAACTAAAAAATATTCTAACTCTAAATCTAAACTATAACTAACTCTAATACTAAGACACAAACACACAAAGTGATGCACAACACAACCCATAGCTAACCGTAATTAACTATGATTAACACATTCATTGTTTCATATGAGGCAAACAATCCATTGTAGTGTAAGATGTATTACACGAATAAGTAATCCAATCCAACAACCATTGACTTCGACCAGAAGATGACACCAATTGAGAACAATCCATATCCATATAACCACATCAACGCTGACAATACGACCACACACGTTGTCCACCACTTGTTATGTCGATTAC
The DNA here is from genome assembly GCA_034700185.1 of Phthiracarus laevigatus. NCBI lineage: Eukaryota > Metazoa > Arthropoda > Arachnida > Sarcoptiformes > Phthiracaridae > Phthiracarus > Phthiracarus laevigatus. The sequence goes on along the minus strand of JAQIXJ010002690.1, from coordinate 3,033 downwards.
AACGCCAATACCATCACAGATACGCTTTCTTTCTTACATTTTTTCGTGATTTCCGCGCAGAAATCTCTCTCTCTCTATCTCTTCTTCTTCTTCTTCTTCTTCTTCTTCTCCTCTCCCTTTCTCTCCATTCAGTTCTTCGTGTCGAAACCATTGCATATTTGTTGTCAATTAGTTCCACTTTTGAGCGCCAAAGAACTGCCCTCACTGGCCATACGAGTGCTCTTTTTGGTCTCTTAAGACTGGGCGAGGAGTGATGTGAATGATAATCATACCATTGCTGTGTTGTCATTACTTTCGTAGAATTGATTGAAAATGAAGTTATTTGATGTGTTGATCCGATTTCAATGTAACCATAAAACCCAACCATTCAACCATTAGATTATTGTGTTGCCATTACTTAGTCGAATTCTTCTAAACCAATATATCTAATTTATTGTCCAATACTTGAAAATCGTTTACCATCCTTTGACTTATGATATGATGAATATATGAACAAAACCAAACCATTCGATAGCAACCAAAACTATCGCAATTGATCCACATTTCCATAAGAAATATAACCACTGATTAACATTTAAAATATCAAAATCAAAAATTAATTTATTAAATTTTCATTTTTTTAATTTCAATAAATTTTGAATTCAATTGTTATTAATATTGTTTGCAAACTTTTATTTAATTTAATTTAATCATTGTATTCATTATTGGTAACAATTTAGATTTAATTTTCATTATTGTTTGAAATAAAAATGCAAAAATGCATTTAAAAACTAAATATAAAATGCAAACATTTTATAATTACAAGTTTTAAGAACCCGTTTCTCGGGAATTAAAACATTTTTGCATTTAATCCAAAGCATATTGTTGTTTATTCGCGCGAACTTAAATACAACTCATATAATCTGTAATCATATAATCAGTAACATTCTATTTAATTGTTGCATTTCGCACTTTAATTTTTTGCAAGATATTTCGTTAATCCGAATATAGAAAGAGAAAGAACTTCATTTAAATTATATATTTGATTCAATTATATATATATATTTTAATTTTAAGTCTACTGTATTTTCCTTTAAATGGTTAAAAAAATTGATTCCAAAAAATTTAAATTTAATGATAACTTCTTTATACATAAAATAAAATGTTTCAAAAAACATAGATTAACTGGAAAATCCATTAATTTAAAGATTAAAATACATAATCAAACGACCATTTGATTCCAAGATTATATAAAATAAAAGTATAAATATTTAAACATTAGAACTTTAATTGCGTATAGATTTTCTTTTTTTAAAATAAAACCTTTTTATGCACGATTACAACTTTTACTTTATAGTATTTTTGTTTATAGGATTTAAATAAACTGTTACGAATAGAATTTATTAGAAGACGTCCTAAACTTTTTTCCATTTTTTCAAACTTAAACTTTAAAGCATTCAATTTAACGTTACTTTCAAATACTTCCATTTATTAATGCAATGCTTATCTAATGCTTTATTTTAATCGTATTTCACAATACAGTTTGATTGTATAAATCTATTTATAAATAAACTGCTGTGATATCAATTATATTTATCGCATGAAATGTTTAAATATTAAATGTTTACAAATTCTCAGAAAATGTTTCGATATCACGAATGTTACCATTATTTAAATAATGCTATAAGCGCTTCACTTGAATAAGCTAATGATTCTGTTAACTCATTAAATTGTCATTACTGTTAATAAAATTTTTATTTGATAGTCAAATGTACTTCAAAACTGTTTAACTAAGCAACAGATTAATTAAACAAAATATAATATTTTCCGCGACGTCGTATCATGCAATTGTTTTAATTTAAATAAACGGAACAAATTAGTTCACTTCACATTCAAACACAAAATTTGCTAACACTCATAAATTGTTTTCAGATTTTCTTAAATTTTTAAGCTATGAATCGCGTAACAAAAGCGTTAAAACTTATTTGCTTTACTACTATTTTATTGTTTTCAATTATCGTGTTTGTTGATTCCCAAAATAATAACAGAGCAAATGTTAAGCGATTTGATTTGACTAAGAGGACAACGATTAAACGAAATAATGGAAAAGTTATTAATCAGAGACAAAATCAACGTATACGACAAAATAATCAAAGACAAAATCAACGTACAAGAAATAATAATGATTGGAATAACGATTGGAATAATGATTGGAATAATGGCCAAACAGGGAATAAACGCAACAAAAATATCAATGAAAATAAAAACATGGTTGTGGTTAATGTCACCGTAATAGTGAATAATAAAAAGAAGAACAATTATAGGTTTACGACTACCGAATATCCGAATTACCGAACCACAAGTTACTATGGATAATGCGACGAATACCATAAATCAAAAATAAATGTCATAAGATGTATGGTAATTGAGGTTAACGTCAATCTGTAAAAAATCGAACTTATAATGTAAATAAAAAGATATTGATATTTTTGCTTTAATATACTAGTATACTGTATATGGTAAGACGTATGTAAAAACAAGTTTGAATTACGGCAATTGCAAATAAATTTAATTATCACCTAAAATTATTTATTCGTAAAAAACTTATAGCCGAATGAGTTTGCGGAACAATTATTACAAATGAATTAATAAATAATGCTTAAGAATGTGAACACAATATAATTGAATTCAATAAATAGTAACTTATGATTCTGATACTAAGATCTTAACAAATTTAAAATTCTACTTTTGTTCATATAAAAATTTGTGCACTGATTTCCGTATTAACGAAAAATATAGTCTATTATAGGATAAGTCGTATAATAAGTTAACTTAATAGTTATAAGAAATAACATAAATAAATGAATAGTTTAAATTAATATCACTCATGCAAATGAAAAAATTAATGACTAAAAAAAAACACTCGATTAGAAGTAATGGTAATCAAAAAACGTGTGGTAACAAAGAGCCGATTGCGTCCTTAACGGTGTGGTAAATAATATTTTTGATCTGCAACTTGTCTTCATGATTGTTGTGACGTCGAGACAGTTTGCG
>JAQIXJ010002689.1:0-15044 GCA_034700185.1 Phthiracarus laevigatus | reverse complement strand
AACTTTTTATATAATTATATAATACATTCCTATGATCTGTTGTGAAAATATAATCAAATTTTTCACTGAAATTTGTTATTCTTGTTTTAACTCTGTCTATCTATTGCCATAAAATACCAAGTTTGTTGTCTCATATACTCATTTTCCAAGTTATTTTCATCATCGGCAATGTAATAAACTGGTATTTCATCGAAGGTCACACATTTAGTCTTATCGATTTGTTTAGTGTTTTGCATTATAATCGTTTAAAAGGGATGAATGTAGTGTACATGTGATTTAAAAATTTGAATTTTTATACAGTTTTCTTATCAAAAGTTCGTTATAGTTAGTGTCAATGGAAAGTAAAGTTATAAAATCTTTTATTGATAAATTTCTTGTCCTGAAAGCAATAAAGAATATGCAAAATTTTCCAAATGTAATTGATGAATTATTTTGAACTTGTTTTTTAATATGAATAAAAGTTTTACTATGTTTTTGGATAAATGATAAATTATTACTAATGAATGGTAATTTGCAGAATGAGTCAAAATATTCAATAACTCCAGTTTTTGTTGGATAAATTACAACCCAATGCTTTCCAGGTAAGTATGAAGGGTCAATGTTCACTACAAAGCTACAAGGCTTATTTGAATTATACGGTAATAAATGAGATAAATACCCACGACAATAAAACTTGTTTAATATAGGGTTGTTTTTAATTATTCTGTTTATTTCTAAAGTATTTATTAATAATCGTTTGATACTTTACGATTGTTGTCTACTTTCTTTGATATTCACTTCAAGCCTTAAACAACCTTCTTTAGGATTGTTGATGAAGTCTTTCACTGACGTTTTTTGTTGATCCGAATTGAAGTTAAATGCATAAAAATTTTATCCATCTTTATAATTTGCAAAAGATGTTTTAAAATTTGGTTCTTTGCTTGTCTGACATATATTTGAATAACACTCAACCATTTCTCTTGCATGTAGACCTTTTGATTAATCCGGTGTATAAGGTATTGATAAGTACATTATTCCATTTATGTGACATGTTAGATAATTCAATCCAAAGTTTTTAAATGAAAGATATTTTTTAGTATATTCTCCCAGTTGAGAGTCATGTCCACAAATTCCAATTATAAGACTTGAAGGTAGTTGCCCCATTCATATGTTAACAATCACAAAAGTTGATTGACTGGGACTTAGAGAAAATGTTTTAATTTCATTTCTTTTTTCTGTATAATTACAAGTTGAAGTTTGAAATAAATTTGCGTGAGCGTTTAAAATACTTGAATTCACCAAAACCTTTCTAACAAATAAACTGACATCTTTAATATTAAGTTTTGTTTTGTTGCATCCAATGCAGGTTTCGCAAGGGTTGCTGATGAATTAGCTGTTTGAAAAAGAACTTCCCATTAAACAAAAGTTATCTTTCGCTTTTGTAAACATTAGTCTTAATGTTACACCATTGATCAATAACCTCTGAGAATTAAAAATATCACCATGAATTCTACCATATAATGTAAATTCTTTACTCTATTTACACATATCTGCTAGTTCTTTATAGATTAGATTAAAATTAACTACTCCAGATTAGGTAGGGAAAACCCTGCTGCTTTCAAATATGAAAACTTAGCTAGTTCGATTTTTTCTAACAAACATTCAATAAATGATCTGTAGGCATATTTATTGGATGATTGACTTATTAAGGTGTTATTAAAGTAAGCATCTACTTAATCCTATATAGTATTTAATATATAGTTTATTAAGGAATATCTTCCATTTTGAGTTGCATCATCGGGCGTTCCATCCTCTTTTACAGCATAAGCTTTAACCCATAAAAAATATCTTGTAAATCAATATATTCTTCTGAATTACAAATTCGATAGTATTTGCAATTTATATAAAAGAAATTGGGCGTAAGGACTGAGGTTAGATGACATAAAAGATGCTTGATAGTTAACATTTTTAAACAAGTCTAATTCTGATTTTATTACTTCTGTTGACATTATAAAAATTTATCTCCTTTAGTTAGATGCTTCTTTATTGATCGACGTTTAAAGACTGTTTTATTTTTGTCCTTTTTCACTTTATTGATGTGTTAAGCTTTTATGATGCTTCTTTTTCTTCTCAAGAGTTTATATTTTCTCCCTCCAGACTGAGGAATTATATTTTTCCCTGATTTGCCTTTTTTAAGCTTAATTTGTTTTTTTGCGACCAGTTCCTATTTGTTCTAATTTATCACTGGCTTGCTTAAGCATTTCATTAGATTTTCTTTTCAAACTCCTTTTTGTAGCAGATCTTAAATCTTTGCCACTAGCTACATAGAATTACTGTTTCATCCTACATCTAAATATTCTTTCCCGAGTTTTTCAAGGACAGGAAATGTGTATATAAAACTAGATAAGAATCCACTCGATCTTTTGTATGGTTTACCGCGATAAACTAAGATCTCATTTTGAAGATTTCCACCTGACTGTTTTTTGTTATAATCGTAATAGTTACACTCTACAACAGGTTTATGCTTAAATGATTTCATATTTGTGTTATTGATACGGAATGTAAAATCCAAATTGAAATTAATATTAATGAGACATGTAATTTATAGGTTTTAATACTAATGTCACAATAACTTTTACATTTTCAAACTGAATTAAGTTTCCTCTGTTATCAAAAAGTTGGATTTCAATTGTATCAAAATTAAGAACTCTTAACGGATGGAATAAAAGATAATTATAATGTTCACACTTCATTTCATTAGATTTATTAGATTTTGGTGAGTCTAATTTCACAACTTTTATAACATACGCTTTTTTATGACCAACTATTGTCGGTTGTATAATATCAGAGTAAACCTACATTGTGTGAGTTTGTTTATACAAGACAGATAACGATAAAAAACGGCAGATAAAAATAGATAGTGAAAGAAAACGACCTTATATTAACATTAAACTATATAAAGCGACAAATAACGCAAGATAATGACATATAATGACAGATATTTACAGATAACGGCAAATAGTCACAAATAACGACAGATAATGACAGATAGCAACCGGAAACATATAATAGTAAAAAATATTTTCATAATGAGTTTTAAGCAAAAATTCAAACTACAAGTCAATTAAAAATGTTAATAAAAGTTTGTATTATAGATTTTTGTCAGTATTACATATTTTATTATTAAATAAACAAAACAATGTTAAATTAATTTTATATTTTATTAAATAATAACTCAATATAACAATATTTTATATACATCGAAACATATTGTTTGTGATAAGAAAAATATTATTATCACGTATAAACATTTTTACATAGAATTAGTGAAAAAGGTAAATCAATAGATGCGTTTCCATTTGTCGTATTTCAAGTATTTTATAAACTAAAACTAAGTTTTATCATGTTAAAAACCAAAGTCTGTCCATTTGGTGTTTGTAGATCGATATTAAAATCTTTAATAAATAGTATTTTTTCACATGGTTTTATCCAAACACACATTTATGTATTTATTTAGTTGTTTTAAAGATTTTTATACCAGTAGTATCGTAAAATTTTGACCAACATTAATAAACATTGAAAGAAGCTCTTGTCTTTGTTTCATTCATAATTTAAAATCAGACTATTCTAGTTTTAGAGTAGAATGTGCAATCATTTGCATATTTTAATTAAAATTGAGCTTGATTTTTAATATAATTGAAACCGGAAAATTTTAAGTTATTATTTGCCGACGAAAATCAAATAATCTGCAGCAATAATTTGTGTCATTTAAGAGATCGAGCTAATATTTCTTAAAGAAAAACACATTATGATAGATGATTTTTGGACTTTTATCGACACTTGGAAAGGAGTCATTACTTTAATTTTATAGAAGAATTTGTTCTCAATCTTTCTATTTTGTTTTCAACCATTAATAGTCCTGGTTTTTCCTTTGGTTCAATAAATGTGCTTATGATGAATAGGACACTGGGTTTACTAGCGCGACTTAACTACACGTATACTTCAGATCGTAGCATGCGCGTATTTAGATTAACAACAACACTTTTTTATGATTGTCCATGACTTTTCGCTATTATATTTGCTTCAGTTTCCACTTTTGGAAATTTAGGTTACTCATTTGTGCAGTTTGATGAATTATTTTAACAACTGGTGTCCATTTTTGAATGTATGTTTCGTTTACTTTCATTTATTTATTGGTGTTGCGTGATTTTGCCAAACATATCGACGAAATATTCAATCCAAAGTTTCATTTTTTGCCACAAAAAGTTTCTATTTTACATTACGCTAATCGCACCATTTACGAGTCCGTCTTCAACATCGATGTTATTTCATATCACATACAATGCTTGTGCTATCAACACAAGTCTTGATGGTAAGCTTTACGTTTTAGAACTAGTAATCTCTGAAACCGGTTTTAAGGCATGATTTTTTCAATTTCCCGTTTACGTCTCCTTCAGCTTACGTCTTGTGATGATAAACTTGTATATTCAGTTTTTAAAATTTTGTTAAAAACTAAATTATTATACTCATCTTCTTCTGCTTTTTGCCAATGCAAACGAATCGTATCATTTGGTTTGTTGAGCTTATTACGTGTAATTTCACGACTTCCAAATTAAGCAATGTCAACTTTTATCGTTTTTTGCCGCGTTGTTCCAGTTAATTCATATGCACTAAATAATTTCCATAAAGTATATTCAAAGAAATTTCAATATTTACTAAAATCTTTAACTTGAAATACAAATCTTCCCTTAACAGGTCATAACTCATTAAAGTGGCCAAAAAAACCGAAATCATTCCAAAAGGTTTCGTTGATTTGAAATTGTCATTGAAAAGCGAGTCAATTTGTTCTGAAACTGTAACGCTAACGATTGATATATCATCGATGATCAAATATTTAAAATCATATAAATAAGAATACATAGGTTTAATTACAAATAATAAATATTTGATTTTAAATTAGAGAAAATTTAATTCCTAGAGTTAAGCTACTTTTTAAGAGGAAATAAATTTATTTAATTTTTTAAGTAAAATCTATGTAAAAGTTTTTCAACTTATTAATTAGCAAATTTAGTATTTCGAGACTGTAAATTAAAATTTCTTATAAACTAAAATAATATGCTACTTTATCATAACTATCTACTATTGGGTTTAGTCGTAAAAGAAAATATTTTTATTAAATTGAAATATTGCTTGTAACAACCTATCACACACTGCCACACAATTTTTTATTTGTATCTGTATTATAAAACTATGTTAAGCAGAAGATTAATTTATTAGCACACTATGATAAGTGAAAGCCGAGCAAATGGAATTGACTATAACTGTAAGTTGTTTGTCTGAAAAATCTTGAAAATAAATGATTTGCTGTAATTTTGAAATAATAAAAAAGTTTTTAATCTTAAGTGTTTGAAAAATCTTTGTCATAAGAACTAAATCCAGCAATTATCGTTATAATTAGTGGTACATCTTCAAGGCGTTTTGTTCCAATTTGCTGTAATAAAAAATTTTTCATGTGTTAATAAAGGGCAAAATACAAATTTAAACAAGAGCGATACGGCCATAATATCTGACTTTGCGGTTAAAATTTTAGATAGTATACGGTCTTTTTTCATTCATAACTTTGCTTTATTTCATATTTCAAACTCAAAATGGACCAAAAATCTGGAAAAAAATTCAAATTAAGAAAAAATAACTTGTGTTAGCCGGTTGAGTACTCCATGGGTGGATGGAGTCTGACATAAGCGGGATAGGTCGACATGGGCGGGCGAAATCCGACATGGGCTTGTGGAGTCCAAAATGGACGGGTGGATTCCGACATGGGCGGGTGGAGTCCGACTTGGGCGTGTGGAGTCCGACATGGGCGGGCGGAGTAACACATGTACGGGTGGAGTTCGACATGGGAGGGTGAAGTCCATCATGGGAGGGTTGAGTCGATTCACAAACAAAGTACGTAATATTCGCCCACCGAAAGTGGGCTTTTATCTAGTAGTTTGTATAAGATCCATAAGTATTGAATTAAAAGTAAATTAAAATTAATAGTTAATACTAAATTTTTACTGCCGTATCCGAACAGTAAAAAAATACAGAAGAGTGTTCGGCTATGAATGACAGACTTATTTTTAATTTATTAATTGCGTATTTTAAAATAATTTTTTCTTTGTGTTTTCAATATGTTCTCATGAATTCTGTGCGATCTCACGTTTTCTTAGTTTCCAACTTTCAAATACTTTTCCCACCAAAGAATCACTAACTTAGGACAACTCTTCTTGAATAGCTTTCTAAGCACCGTTTAAGCATTTGCATCGTCTTAAGAATAGCTTTTGTTTTAAACAACCGAAAACAAAAAAAACCATTGGACAATAATCTGGTGATTTTACTGGAATTTTAGAGTAAATTACGAAAGATATGCCAATTCTTCGCTTAACTTCTTCAATGTATTTGGTTGTCATTGCAGCTGTGTGTGATGTGGCCTTATCATGGTGGTCAAACGACTTATGCATATCTTTATGGTTAAAATTGTGATAAATGGATTTGGATTAAAGGCTTCAAAACTTTTTGAATATAAAATTCTGAATTCACTTTGGCTTTTGCTGGAACTCGAAACAATGGCAACGTTCCTCTACAAGAAACTTCACCCACTACATTAAATCCTTTAGTAAAGTTCTCATGTTTTTCAAGGTACCAATCACTTGAAATATCCTTAGTTTTTTCAATATAACATATTTATCTGCTGTAATCCTTATAAATCAATGCCTCATCTAACGTTTCATTGAATTCCCTATTATCAGCAGATAATCTTTGGTATAGCTTTCTGCTATTGGTTTTTTTATTCTGTTTATGACAATCTTTAAGCTTGTGTACTTTTGCTCTTTAAAGTTTTACAAGATTGCAATCTTTGTGTTAGATAGTGTGAATAGTGTCCAAACTTAGATTTAACCTATTTTTGATTTTTCTATAAGAGCCGGGATTATTATTTGAAAAAATCTTTTAACTATTAAATTAATCTCTTTGTTTTGTACTGATTTAACTCTTTTTAAACAATGGTTTTTTTAACGATAATTGTCTTTGTTTACGTGTTTTGCCGATAATTCTTAATGATCGATAAATAGAACTTATGCTTACGTTAAGATCTAACTTCTTCAGCTTATCTTTCATTATCTTTAGTTGGTATCCTTCATTGGAAAGTGTATTAATGATAATGTCTGCCTTATGCGATTAAATCTTAGGCATTTTTAATTATTACATGAAATTATTGCAAATGTTTATCAGAAAAATTCGAAATGTATCTTAAGCTCGCGCTATAATAATATATGTTTTAAAGTCGTTCAATAGTAGCCGAACACCATGTATTATAATGAATTTTAAGGTTAACAACTAATATATACTAATACAATTTTGGCACATTGAATTCAGCATATGCTCCAACATATTAAAAATTCATCAATCATTTTTTCGATTACTTTGTAAAAGTCGAGCTAAAGGAAATGGTATTCGTGACTGTCAGGCTGCCTATTTGTTAGAATCTAGACTTTTATTTAAAAAAATTTAACTTTTGCTCAACATTATTCAATTTTTTTGATTTTTAAAATTTGTTTTTTCAATATTTTTCAATTTTAAATAACTTCACAACAATGTCTTTAAAGTTTGTTGAAATTAATAGTTGTAAACTTTTTGAAAAATTATTTACTGCTTTGTTAAAGTACTTGATGCAAAAGTACTTAAGAGATTGTAATCTGGATTCTGAGTCATTATTGATTCAGACTTCAGAGAGTAAAAATCAAACTTTGTAAGGTAATTAAGTTTTTTCAATTGATTATGTTTAATTCTTATGATAGTTAAATTAAGTAAATTTAAAAGTAGTTTGATTTTATTTTTTTCCATTCTCATTTATACAGTTGCAAAAGTACTAGTGAAATTGTTTATTGAAACCTGGCATAGTGGTGATTTTGATTTTAGATAGTAAACATCAACGTTTTAAAAGAATATTAGCAAATAATTCATTTTAAACAGCCTATTAACTTTAACTAAACAGTTGTACATTATAGATTGCAAAGAAGATAAAAATAGGGCAAGAAAGTGTAAATGTATTGAGAGGAAAAAAGCAGATGATGAGTGACAAGAGAAGAATGAAATACAAAGTGGTTTTCTGAAAGAAAAACGCATGGATGTAGTGGCGTGAATCAGAGAAGTTCGTGAATGTAATAAAGATTAAAGGATGGATAAACGTGGCGTGAGATGAATGAAGAAATAAGAATAGTTCTCCGATTTGACACAATAGATCTGAGTCTCGATTAGCATGTTTGATCTGTTTTAGCTCACTTAGAATAAAATTTGCAAGATCATGGATTTGATATATTAAAAGTACAACTTTAGAAAATAAAAATTACTATTTATTAGCTTATCATAGAAGCTTTAAAAGAAATGTTAATAAATGTTTTAAAATTATCAACAAACAATGTTTTAAAAATATGAGAAATGCCTGAAGGGTTGTGTTTTAAGACGTATTAATAGTTCAATATAATTTTTATTTTATTTGATTTATAGTTTAACAAAATTAGAATGCTTATCAAACGTTTTTATATTTGTTAAATAGAATATTAAAATTTTTCAATAAATTCTCAGAAACTATAGTTTTTCCAATTTTATTTTGCAATTTTCATTTATTAATAATAATGATTTTTCTCTTTGACTTCCCAAAATTTTCAGATATAGTTATAAGTCTACGTTAAAGATTCAACACTCTTTTATTGATTGAAGGTTTTTATAAGACTTTGCAGACAGATATTATATAGATTTGATTATTCTGTCTGTGTATCAGTCCGCAGTCATGTTAATAAAGGGATTCAAATCTATATTTATAAAGGATATTTCCTATTTCTTAATTTAGTTAAGGGATTTTAACCTAATTTTTATGTTATTAAATTTATTTTTAAGTTTTAAAGAACAATAATTAGGTGAAGAATAGCAGGGACAAATTTTACAAAATTGACAACAAAATGGACAAAAATAAGGTGGAAAAATAGAAAAATAGGGTTCGTTTTTCAGTGGGATATTCTTTTTTTGAGAATTAAATTCCCATGTGGAGTTAAAATTCCACTTTTCTTAGTAAGGTATTACTTTTTTATCTGACTTTGACAGATATATGGATTTGGATATGTCCGTTCGTCCATCCGTCCGTCGGATGTGCACACTCTTATTCTAATAAAGGGACTTTGATCTTTACATTAAAAAGGAATTTTCCGAAAATCTTATTTAAATTAAGGGAATTTACCGATTTCTTATTCTATAAAAGGGATTTTACCAATTTTTTGTTCTAACTAAGAGTTATTTAACAGTTAATTATTCTAATTAATGGAATTTTCAAATTTCTTATTCTAATTAAGGAAATTTAACGATATCTTATGTGAATTGAGGGATTTTCAAGTTAATAATGACAATAAATAATGTAAAAATTGACAAAAGTATTCTCAACATTGTTATTAAAAGTGTCAAAAAATGGCTAAAATTGAGTCCAAATAGGCAAAAATAAGATAATATTTTCAGTGGCATCTGCCGTTATTTGCCTTAAAAAAGTGATTTCTAGCTTCAAAACGACAAAAAAAAGCCAAAATACTGGAAAATTGTGCAAAATTAGGCAAAATATGTCCAAACTTAGAAATTCAATTAGAAAGGCATCTGCCGCTACTAGCTATAAAAAATTAAATTTATGTCTCAAAATAAATAAATATCTGGTTGAAACAGGCAAACCTTGTCAGAAATGACCTTTTAATTTGAACAAAAAGAGTCAAACTTGAGTAAAAATAGCAAAAAATCTATTTTCTGAAATTTGTCGAAATTAAAATCGAAGAACGACACACTCAAACAGATCTCTCATATTTTCTTAGCTTATTGCATAGAGATATCACAAATTTATAAGTATCGAAATCAAGAACGCAAAGTTCAGTATTTTGATATTAGAAATATGTGGAATCCTTAAAATTAATATTAAACTTTTAACACCATGACAGACAGACAGACATCGTCAAATCTAAAAGCCATAGTTTTACTTGTATAATTGAGCTAAAAACTAATGCACTCTCCATTTTCTCTCTATCATATACTAAATGAAACTAATTTTACCAAGTCAAATTTTATCAACATGTTGAGCTTGTTGTAGTTTTTATGTATGGCTGTTAGAAATGTAGATAAAATTTTTAATTAAGTTTTTAATCAGTTTAAAGTGTTTTCACAGACAAATATTGGTATAAATAAACGAAGAAATTCATTTATTTAAAAAAAGTTATACATTTATTGATAAACATTTTATTTTCAATAGATAATTTCTAAAATTTTGCTCAAAAGTAAAAATATTGTCCGTTTAAATCAATTAGTGATTACAAAAAGTTAAACCTCAAAGTAAAACCCAAATGACTTGGAGTAATAAAATACCGACACTTGTCCAAAAAAATATGTCGTTTTTGGACACGATTATTCAACAACTACATATGTGTATGATTTAACGATGTTCTATTATATTTCACGCTAAATATTTGGCAGTTTTCATCAACTCATCTGCAGCACCAATTAATACTACTTAGCCTTGTCTTTGATTAAGTTTGCTATCCGTAATCATTACTTTCCGTCAACGAAACCAACTTCAAAGCAAAAAAATTCATGACGAATTATCATGATGTAAACAACACGCAAAACATCATAAAAAGACCTCACCACAACCTTACAATAGGTCTTATTTTAAAAATAGTTCAAAGAAACGTTTATTAAAAGCATTGTTATTTTAACGGGCGTAAACTAAATCTTTTCTTTAGGTAATTGAAATTATGAAATCAACGTTATACAACTCTCTCACTAATTAATATATTATATGATTTAAGTCAAAAATTCAAACCTTATATACTTTAAATTTGGAGTTTCATCTAAATCAATATTATGAAGTGAATTTTCATTTTAAGCAAGATAATATAAATCTTAATTTAATTAAAATTAGTACTTACAATCACAGACTTCAATATAAACCAAAAAATAAAAAATAAATAAAACAAAAAACAGTATGTTTAAATGCACCAAACCTATAAATCCAAATTATATAGAACCAACAATTAGATCTCAAATTATGAATGATAAAAATGATTAATTTACAGCTTAATAGAAAATAATAAATGTTTTATGATTAAATCTATTTTAAATTTTTTAAAAAGATAGAGATGTTCATAATTCTGACTTTGTATAGTTAGTTTTAGTTAGAATAAGGTCGTTTATACAGTCATAATATCTGACTTTGAATTAAAGTAAATAAACATTTTCATAATAATCAAATCCATTAGTAGTAAAGGTGGAAATAAACTAATGTCGGAAATATAATACGAATCTGTGAACAAAAAATCAGATAATGATCATATATTGAATTAAATATAACTTAAAATTAGTGAAATGCTAATCAACATTTGTCATTTAATAAAACTGATAAGTTATAATTTATATCCGTCCATCCATTTGAGGATTCGTAAGTCTGTAGTAAAAATTTGTAAATTATAAAAACATTCGTTTATAGATCACATACTAAAATATGAATAATTTTATTTGACTTAAGGTACTATCTCTTATTTAAAAAAACATTATGTTTATCTTTTTTAAAATACAATATGCAATTTGGACTATTTATGATAGTTTTTAAATATTCAATAATCAAATACTTAAATATTTTTATTCAGGGTATAATCTGGATTAATTTATATAATAAACTGAGTTAACAATGAAAATAAGGCAATAAATAATTTATGGGTACAACTATATCAACCATAATTAAAACAAATGACGAATGTATCATACAATCTAATAAAATGTACAGAATTCTTTTTATATATTTAAAAATGTCATGGTTTTAATAAACAAATTTTAAGATGAAATTTTTCCATGTTTTATTAAGTGAAAATAAGGACAGGAAATTTTAAAACAATTTTAATTACATATATGTACTTAACAACTTAAATATAAGTTATTACTTAAAATCAAAATATACTAATTGCTTGAAAATGCTTAATTTGGAATTTATGTGCTAAAGAAGCCGAACTAGGCAAAGGCCATTGTTAACAAAAATAGTTGACGGTAAAATTTAGTTATATTTCTTGTTAAGGGTGTTTTTTAAAATTATAAAAACTTTAAATTATAAAATATAAATAAAATGTAATAGAAATTAATTGTTAGAATCTTTTTATACAATTCTATTGATTTATAAGTTAATGTTTTTGATAGCAAATAAAACATAAAAATAGGATTATTTTTACAGTTAAAAACGAATTAAAAGACAAAATGAATTTAAAGAAACTTGTCGATAGAGTTGAAAACTTCCAATTATAAATGGGAAGTACTTAATAATTATATGGTTAGCGAAATACCTACGGTGCAAGTTTACCCAATTTGACCAATTTACCCAAAGTAGTTTTTAGTAATATTTTGTTAACTTAATTTTATTCAGATGTCACTGTAAAAACATATGTTATCTCAATTAATACCGTTATTATTCAATATACTATTTTTTATCAAACAGAACAGTCGCTTTTGAGTGCTGTTTAATATTATTATTTTGAAATAAATTATTAGTATTAAATTGTGTCTAATTAATTATTAGTTAGCAGTGACTACATATATCTGTGAGTTTAGTTTCCTTTATTTTGTATGGGCATATGGAATGTCTAAGATATGAAGAAATGTTTAGAACTGCGACCCGAATTCCAAACGCAAGATAACACTAAGAGTTTTGCATCCTGCGATTTTCTCACACAAATACCGAATCGAATAGAATATATCTAATCACAAATTTTAGGCAATAAGCGATTTTGACAATAATAGCGAAAATAAAAATAGTGATAATTATAGTGTGGATATGAACGATACGAGTACTGGAGTTGAAAACGATATCGAAGGCTTTACAGCCTAAATATACCCCAACTAACTCAACATAATGATGATACTAATGTTTTAAGTGAATAAAGGGGAGTTTGTTCTTAGAACGTCATCACGTTTTGTGAGAAAACCGATTCTTTTTAATGATTATGTTATGGACGCATTCCTTAATAAATAATAAAAAATTAATATTGATTTTATTCCGATATTATCAAAAACTTAACTGAAATTCCTAAACATGGAAAAACATTTTACATTTCAATTACCATTCTTATATGTATTAACCAAACATTTAATAGCAAAAACATTTTAACAGAAATTTTATTTTATTTTTATCATATAATTACTAATTGGATTTTAAAACATTTATGAGAAAATAATTGTTTATTTAGAGTGATATGGGATTGAATGGCCATATAACTCGTATGTCACTCTACTGTACAATAGGATTCATACATATTTTTATATATAAACATGTAATTTTTCGGGTTTCCATACAAGTGAAAAGTTATGTCTGGTATTGCCATACATGCGGCAAAAAGTACATTAGCGCTAATGAAGGCTTAATTCTAAGTCATAAATTTATTTATTGATTTGTTAGAAATAAGAAGGGATTTAATTTATTCTTTTTCATCGCATAACCGAAACGGTAGCGAAATGTTTTCACTAGTAGGTGTGAACCCGAAAACCTATTAGTTTTTACAATTAACTACTTATTAACGGATTGTGATAAATGCAAATCCGCGTTGCATCTATCAAGAGGGAAGGTATGAGAAGGTTAAAACATTTCATCAGTCGAAATTAAAACTTAAAGTAGTTTTTAGTAATTTTTTGTTAACTCTATTTTATTCAGATGTCACTGTAAAAACATATGTTATCTCAATTATTATTGTTACTATTCACTATACTATTTTGTATGGAACAGAATAGTCGCATTTGAGCTCTTATTAATATTTGTATTTTGAAATAAACTAGTTTTAACTTGTGTTTAAGTAATTATAAGTTAGCTGTGACTACATATATCTGTGTGTTTAGTTTCCTTTATTTTGATTTGGCAATACACAGCGGTTTTTCGTTATCGAATTTTTTGATTGGTATACGACTCAACAGTCAGCCAATCGGGAGTCAAGGACAGACAACAGAGCAAAAAGCGTCAACGCTAATGGCTAAACGACATATAGGGAGTGTGGCGCGTATTAAAATCTATGTTTTATATTTAACATACTCATTTTTTAACGTTATTGAAATTGATGCATCAAGAAACGCAACAACAAATTATTAATGAATTCCATAGAAGTTGATAGAAAATTAAACAAGAACGACACATTCATAGAGAGCTCACTTTCTTATAAAGTTCATTCTTAGCTCAAAAATATTAAGTCTACATTCCTCTTATACTTCAAAACTAACTCATATAAAACACATGCTAAGTCCTGTGATCGATCTTGTGCGGACACCGTCACAGACAGACAGACGGACAGACAGACGTACAGACAGACGGACAGACAGACAGACAGACGGACAGACGGACACACAGTCGGACAGACAGACAGATGGACAGACGGACAGACAGAAAGACGGACAGACATGTCGAATCCATAATCTCGCTCTCTTTTCCAGAAAGTGAGCTAAAAATATAAATTTACAAAGGAAGATCTTTGTAGTGCTTTACCTATTAATAAATTTACATTAAGAAAGGTAAAACGAATATGTTCTTTTATTATCAACACGGACTCGTCTTATTTTCCGGGGTTCCAATGGTTTACAATTAATTTACTAAAACGAGGTAAAGTGGAATACTTCGATAGATTTGGATTAAAACCTATTAATAAAAAAATTTATAAATTTTTTATGCGTAATGGTAAATGGGCGTATAACAAAATACATTTACAGAGTAATTCAAGCAAAAGTTGTGGGAAGTTTTGCGCTTTATTTATAGCATTTAGAGCTAAAGGGATTTCGTTTCAAAATATTTTAAACATGTTTTCAGTTAACAAAATGTTTAATGAAAAGTTAATTTAAAATTTATTTAACACATTTAATTTTTGAAGAAAATAAAAAAAAATTTAAATTAAAAATATTATATTAGGTTATTTGATTTAATAAATTATGATTAGTTTTTTGATGATTTGAAAACTCTTCCAAAAGCTCTTAAAAATAATTTA